>PVKB01004467.1:0-140865 GCA_004027205.1 Ctenodactylus gundi
AAAGAAGGTTTCTATAAAGGCCAGTACTACTAACTACATGGACTTTTACTAAAATTCTTGTGTGCCATTCAGAGCTTAAGGCAAGCTGCTTTTCAAACTCTGTGATGGTGTATCTTGCAAGCAGAGGTGAAGGTTCCATCCCAGGCATTGCTACTGTTGAGTGAGGGTTGCTTACATTTTCCTCCTCCATGCCCTTGGGTGAATTTCAGGTGATCTGGCTCTTCTCCCGTCTGTACCTGTGGGGTTGAATGGGTGACACCTGTGCTGTCTGAGACTTTTTTCTCACTGGGCTCAAGTCTTTGAGAACCACAGTCTTTTTTGCCCCTTTGGTGGCAGCACTGTTATCTTCCTTGTCACCATCAACGAGGGTTCATGAATTCCCTGGAGTGTGACTTACTGATACCCTGTCTCCTGGGAGAGCTCCCCTCTGGGCCTGCCTAGCACTGTGTTTCCAGTCACCTCCTTTAAGCTGGCTTTGCAGCTGCAGGGCTCACCATGTGCGTTACTGGATGACTCAGTATTCTGGGATGCTATGTATGGCCAAGGGCCCTTTTGTACTGTTGCACACAGCCACACTATTGTATGGCACCTTCTATGCTGGCATCTTTGCTGTAATTCTCCAATGGCACTTGCTACTTATGACCCACAGGCTGGCTTGCCTGCTGCAGCCCCAGGTCTTGCTCTTCTGGCCTAGCTCAAGGCCTTTCCCTTGGCTGCGTAGTTCCTATCACCTAGCTGGTAATCTTTCCTGCTTTCCCATAGGCCCTGTGGTCACCATTCAGATCATGCTGCTCCTCTGTCTTCCTAAGCTAAGCTGAGGAGTGATTTCCTTCACTAAATCTCACTCTTCCATCTGAGTTCATGGAGAGTCACAGACAGAGCTGTCCTATGCTGTTGCCATCTTGACTTTTCCACCTAGATTCTTAACTCCATTAACTTCACTCAGTAAGAACAGATAACCAATAATTTAAAAATTTAACCAACATTTAAAATTTTTTACTAGGTGTAATAGGCTCATAATTAGAGACTTCATGCCAGGTTGACATGCATTAATTAAAGTGAGCTCTTCGGTGATAATTATTCAGCTAGATATGATTATACTTAATGGTGGCATTTCCTGTTACAGGTGACATGATAAGATTTGGAGTGGGACAATCTTGAGTTAGGATCCTTATTCTTCTCATTAAGTGATAGATGGCCTTTTGGTCATGTCACTTAACTTCTTTGGGGGTGTATCTTCATTTGAAAGTATAGAGAATAATCGTATTTATTTCTAAGGGTTATATGAGGATTAAACACCTGGCATCACAACTATCACATACTAATTCAATAAGCTTCATTATGTTGGCTGTTTTTAGCCATATGTTATGAAAAACCTTGTAAAATATATTCTGCTAAAACCAAGGCTAGATATATTGCTATCTTCAGACACCTCCTGCTGTAACTGTCTGGTTCTATAAGAAAAAAATAAGATTAGCTTGGGATTTTTGTTTGTAATGGATTTATGGTAAATTTCAATGGGTATTTCTGTCTTTTATAAAATAAATTTATTCATTCTTCAATGTACTAAGAATAGACCTATAGTGACTAGTACTTTAATGGGAAGGGTCTGAGAAAATGTTTCCCCTATTTTTCTGTGAGGAGGCATTTGTGCTTTTGCAATTCTCTCCAGTCTCCTTCCCATTCTTTACAATTCTTTGAATATTTTCC
This sequence comes from Ctenodactylus gundi, assembly GCA_004027205.1. Lineage (NCBI taxonomy): Eukaryota > Metazoa > Chordata > Mammalia > Rodentia > Ctenodactylidae > Ctenodactylus > Ctenodactylus gundi. Next base: position 1,711 of record PVKB01004467.1, read on the forward strand.
ATCTTGAATCCACCGTGGCTTGAGGTCTTAGCTTTTAAAGTGATTATATTCAATCTCCTTTTCTCTGTTTTTAATTTTCGCTTTTTATTTTTATTCTACACATTTTAGCTAACAGAGCATTCATTCTTCACCAAGGCAAAAACCTCAGACTAGAAGCTGATTACTTTTTGCTTTAAAATACATTTGTAACAATTTCAAATAGCAAAAAGACTAACATATGATACAATTATTCGTGTTAGTTTTGTCAGAACTCTGTGAAGGTAAATTGTCGATATGCTGGCTTATCATTCTGAGTGGTTGGTTGCATTTCCTATGAACCAGGACAATTTATGTGACTAAATCAGAAAAATCAGAGACAAGAAAGTAGGATACGATGTGTTACTACCATTTAATATGTTACTGCGGCATGTGTGTGATCAATTACGACTATCATATAAATCTTGCTCTCCATTTACGATGGTGGAATAGTACCCTAGTAGGTAGAAGGATACAGCCTAGAGTCATGTCGTCTGGAGTTTCTCTCAATACAGAATAGTTCTTTCACTTCCATGGTCATGTTAGTTTTGAGGATTAGGATTCACTTATTTGTTAAATATTCTTCAATTGGAGTTTGTCTGATGTGTTCTTGTGATAAGACTCAGGTTGCGCATCTTTGAAAGAAATATTCTAGAAGCGATACTGCACTGTTCTGGTTGCCTCCTTCCAGGTGGCCCATGATTTTGATTTATCCCATTTTTCATGGTGCTTATTTTGATCACTTGATTAAAGTGGTGTCTTTCAGGAGTCTCTTTTATGAAGTTACTCTCTTTTCCATTATCATGAGTAGGGATTAATATATGTGAACCCCTTAGTCTTCTTTTTTCTTTAGTTATGTATTTTCTATAGAGTGTATGCACGTGTGTGTGTGTGTGTGTGTGTGTGTGTGTGTGTGTGTATGTGTGTGAACTCATGTATTCTTGCATTCCAAGTTACAAACTTAATTATAAATATTATTTGTTGAAATGCTCAAATAATCCAAGATTTGTTAATTAAAAGCCCCTTGTGTCTTTTTGACATGTCCCTAACAATTTTGCACATTTTCTTCTCCTACTAAAGTACATTTCAGGTCAATTATTGTTAGCTTTGTCCCAGAAGATAAGCTTTCTCTTTTTCTCTTCCACTTTTTCTATTTACCAAATTGTTCAGGCTTGTAATCCTGTCTTAACCTCCAGGAAGCTGTGCCACCTCTGCCACTGAGCCTGGCTGAAATCAGCCATTTCTGCAAGAAACCCTTGTTCTTTCTTAAAAAAAAAAAAAAAAAGTGTTGAGAAACAAGTTAAATGAAACTAGATGTGTTCAATGGCTATTGGATGATACTTCTTCAAGTCTTATCACAGACTGGGTCCTTTGATATATGTAGGTACACACACACACACACACACACACACACACACACACACACACGCATCTCTAGTATTTCTACATCTATATAAATATATTTTAAACCAAGTGTTCATACCAACATTTCTTAATTCCAATGTGACATCACCAGATTCATTCTTCCTTCTTTTCTGTGTTTGACATTCTCCTCTTTGATAGTGATACTCTTTCCTCCCATTTTAAAATATGTATATATGCAGTGTGTAATGAAATGGTGAGAATTTTGACCCCAGTTATTCTTAATGTATGCACTCATTTGATCACTCCTTCTGTAATAACCAAATTCTTGTCGCCTCTGCTCCATTCCCTTACACCCCATGTGGCTGCCATTCTCCAGTCTGACACCGCTCTCTTTCCCACATGGACACTAACTTTCCAGTCCAGTCTCAGACAGCTTCAGAGGGCCACCTCTTTGAGTCCTTAACTTTATGCCGCTCAGCTCCCAGCTCCATGCTAAGCCACTGCCACCGATGGCTCCGTCCCATGGATCCTGTCCTCACTCCTTTGCCTGGCTGTGGCTCTGGCTCTGACAGGCTACACCATGACATCGCTTCTCTGTAGACCCAACGTCTTGCCTGTACTTGAGCTCAACTACCTGGGGCTGGGTCGGCCTTCTGAACACCCCTTTCACCATAACTTTAGTTGTAACATTCCATGGTCACCTCCACCATCCCCTGCTCTCACCCCTGTGTCTTTGCTCCTTCCCCTTGGGGCTGTGACAACTGCACTAGGCCACCCACCCTTCTGTCTGGTTTCTGGATGCTTAAGCTTCCTCACCTCTGCCACACCTGTTGCCCCCTGCACCCCAAGCCTGGCACCCTTCTCAGGTTCTGACAACCCACACTGAGCTGCTCCGTCCCAGCGCTGCTCCCGTATCTCCCCTGGGCTCTGTCCCTCACGCCAGAGTGTCTTCACTCTTGCAGGGAAGGTCCTCCTGACCGTCATCAGGTTCTCATTTTCCATGCTGTGACTTTTCTCCCTAACTGTCCTCCTCCCCCGCTTGAGCTTTGGTATCTTGTGCTAGATATCTTGTCTTAGGTGGAAGATGAGACACTTTGTGCTTGGGTTTCCTTCCTCCCGATGACCCTTTCACTCCCCTTGGACTCTGACACCCGTGCCAAGCTCAGCTGCCTTCTCTTCTCTCAGTGGATGCCTGGTCAAGCCTCCTAGGCTACAACTCATTGTACCAGCCACCGTCCTATACAGACATCCCCCTACTGCCGTGTGACTGGGCCACCCCTCTGTGCGGACTCTCTCTTTGGTCTGCTGGCATTCAGTAGCTCATGCTATATCACTGATTCCTGATGTGAGTGCCTTCTCCCTGTTTCCATGCTTGGGCCCTTCAGGCTAGCTGCCAACCACTGTTACCCACTGCTGCTGGCTGCTACCCTCTGCTACCTGCTGCTCCTGCCACTGCTTTTGAGCTCCAGCACCCACAGAATACCCTCACACTCAGTGTTAACTGGATGCCCTACCTGTGCTAGTGCCCTGTGCCCTACCTGTACTTGTTGCTAGCTGGATGCTGTACCTTTCCTTCAGCTCACCTGGGACCTGATACCTACACCTGATTGCATTGTCCCCGTGGACACCTATGCACCTTGTTAGGGCTCCAGTAGCCATGCTTGGCCACGGTGGCCTTTCTGTGATTTCCCTACTGTCGGGCCTACCTTGCTGTGTCTAACTAATTGATTTTGAATGAAATTGCATTGGAAGTGAAGGTAGAAGATGGAAGGGAAAGGAAGAAAAAGAGGGAAAGAAGGCTGGAAATGGCTTTTGACAAAGCTTATTTAGTCCAAGCTGTGAACCAGGGATACCAGTCATAATTCCCTTTTGTTTTCAGAAGTATTCATTCTTTGAATGGTTTGAGCATTTAGCCAGCATTTCAATATTCTGTGCCTTCCTCAGGGCACTGAAGAGGCACATTCTCTGCAAACAGCTGTTTGGTATGATACCACCAGGGTCCTCCAGTATATTTATAACTTTGGAATTCACAACTACCTATAATTTATACATGCGCAGCTCTTCAAAAAATGTAAAAAAGTAAATCCTTCTAACTTAAAGGGAGTATGGAATCCAGTCAGTTTCAGCAAGCGTTCCTACATATTAATTACCATTTATTTGAATGCTATTTTTAAAAGCCATAAATCTATAAAATCTTACATTTTGTAACCTCGATCTAATGTGATTTTAAAACTCTTACTGAAATTTTGGAGTTTTGCAAGTCCTGGAACAAAGAGTAATGTGTCATGCTGAAAGTAGCTTTTTATGATGAAATGGTGGTTATAGTATAATTATTTTAATTAATGCTAAAATCGAACTATAATTTAACATGTTGGACCATAGTGCTTCTATGATGTCTCAGGATGTGACAGATTTACTCTCAGGCGACGTGCTGAGCTGTGGCTGGATGTTCCTGCAAGTGTGTGTGTGGTGTAATTTTGTTATGACAATGTCAGATTATTATAGTAAAGTTTCTACATACCGTTGTTTTCTTTCCTTGGAAAGGACTTTATGAAGAAGAAAAGATGTTGCCGTGTATACCAACTTTTTTGGTATTTATCACAGCATTGTGCATTCACCGGGCAAGAACACAGCTGTGGTTCCTGCTACCGACAAAAGACATTGCAGGCGGAATTCTGTGGCTTCATTGCCTCAGTCTGGGACATTAAGGTTCAACCTCTACATGAGACGCATAAATATCCTTTGGATTTTCTTCAGTAAGCACACACTAGAGGTTAATAATGTGGGGATGTTTGATTCCCTGCTGTTTTAAATAATTTCATGGAAAATCTAATGCAGTAGGACACTAGTTTAGAAAGGTTATTACCCTCATCAAATGCTAGCACTTCTTTCCTATTATTTTCTACCAATTTCTTGCCCTATAGCTCCTCTCCCTTCATTTACCACAAATGATTCTTCAAAACGACACTCTGTGGTTGGGTAGAGACGGGATTGGAGAAAGCTTAATCCCTAATCAGGCCCCTGTCAGCACTGGTCATAGTGTGCATCTTTCTTTCTTCTTCTGCTTGCTGGAGCTTAGATATAGGCAGAGACCCACACGCAGTGGAGGGATGGTTCTGGAAACCAGGTCCCGACTTCATTCTGGGACACAGAGGAGCGGGGATGGAAGCCCCCAGGGACCCTCCCTACAGGTATGGGCCCAGCAGCCATGCCAGTTCTGCTGAACTGAGTGGTGCTGTGGTTTGCTGAATTCTTGAGTCATTATCCCCTCAGTGAGTGGCAGATACTTAATACCAAACTCTAAGAATGCTCTGACAGAGGCTCAGGGTAGAGTTTCAAGGTTAAGGAACGATGAGGTTTTCAGGGACAGTGTGGCTCCAGGCTCACTGAGTGCTAGCTTCAGCCTGCCTTGTTCTCTCTTCTACCAGGACACAGTGTCTGTACATTCCCAGACCCCTTTGTTAACGTTCCACGTGACTAAGTATTTGCCATTGAAAATGGATCAGCTATTTGGATATGACTGTTGGGTATCAGCCTTAAAACAGTGGACAGTTTTAAAATCCAGGCCATTTCAGGCAAACTACCTTTCCTTTTTTCCAAGTAGGATATAGGTGTGATGGTTGGAATTCTAGCAGCTATCTTGTGACCATGAGATACCACTTTAACATATTAAAGGTAAATGGGAAAAGTCACAAGAAGATCTTGGGTCCATTTTATTAATTTCTACTTTAGATTATTTCTTAGTACATGAGAGAAAGGTAATTCCCAATTTGGTGAAAAAAATATAATTTACATAAGTATCATATACAATGTGTATGTATGTATTCATATTTCTTTTTTTTCCCCAGCAACTAAACTCAATTCCTGGTACTTTACAATGCCATAAATTCCCGTAGTGTTGACTTGGTCAGAGTGCCCCATTGCGTTTTAAAAGGAGTAAAAACATTCTCTCCTGGCTAAAGCATTTTCAATTTCTTGGAAACAAAATATGATTTTAGCTGATTCAAATGGCTCAAATCCAGGATCATCAGTTTCCAAATCTCTTGCAAATCTAAGATCAATTCATTGTCCTCAGTCTTAATTCTTTAAAAACTTACTCTTGAAAGAATCCTGACACAGATGTGAGTGAAGCTCAGAGAAGCTCAGTGCTGGAGAGAGGGGCCTTGGGGTGACATGGACCCACAGCCCTCACTCATGAGCAAACTAGCTGAGAGAAGAGAAGAGGTTCAGAGCCCCGAGTCCCAGGTGTGCCCAGACTCCGTGATGCCTAACATAGTCCGTCCCTGCCTGCAGCGCACAGTGTTGTCTCCAGAGCCCGGGGCACTGCCAGCCCGATGTGACCCTGCTCAGCTGGTGATTATGAACTTTGGGGTGCAGTTCCCCGTCCTCTGGATCTGTTTGTTATTTCTTTAACACATTAATGTGGGAACCACACAGCAAAAGCAACACTGCTGCTAGGAACTTGAGACTTCGGTTTGTTTAATTTTCTGTTAACTAGTGAGTGTGTGACACAGATCTTAGGGAAGACTGCAAAGCAATAAACTGTTTTTACCACCTTTGCATAAAAAACCCCATTGCTTTTTATTTTCCCAAATGTCAGAATTATCCTTGTCTGTCAAGGAAGGCATAGTACCGAGTTCATACTAAATAGGTTGAGATAAATAGGGAGGGAGGGAGGGGCAAATACCGTGTTAGGCCCTGTTCATTTCTCTGTCCCTAAAATAGGGAATTCTGCTTATAGCTAGTAACAGTGATTTAAAAGTAAAAGAAATTATCTTCCATGTGGTTTGGAGGCTTCAAAAAAATACATGGGGAGGGGAGTGATTTTGATGTGCACATGAACCACTATGTACAGTGTATGAACCAAACAGGTTGGATTGCTGTCTTAACATTCTGGAAAATTCTAAGCTATTCCTTTGCAGAATACACTTCTGCACGATATGGAGAAGAGCTTTTTAAGGGTAAGGTAGAATAGAAGACGACTTTCCATTTTTTAGATGTGAAAAGAGTAAGGATGGAGTTGTGAGGCCCATTTTCTGCCGGGCTCTGGCTCTGCCCCGGGTGGAAGAGGCTCTGAGCCTTTCCGGTCCTGCATGTGGACTGCTAGGAAGGATTGACCTCGCAAAGTTGAATGAACCGAGTTCTAAATTAAGTTCCAGCTGACAAGCTCGGAGAGAGTTGGGCCAAACTAAACAGTCATTCCCAAGAGACGCTAATACCTTGGAAGATAGGAAGCATCGTGCCTGCCACCTTCCCAGCCCCACACGTTCTGCTGGGTGGCAAATAAGGTGTTTTGAGTAGGGCCCCTTGGGTAGGTGGGAACCCCTTATACGAGAGTGGAGTTCCGTAAGCCCCGCAGTGAAGACTTTTATGTGCGTGCCCTACCTGTGAACCACATTTTAAAATGCATTTTGAGGTTTGAGCTAATAATGTGAATGACATTCAGTGAGATTGCCAAATGCTGGTAATTTACTCTCATTTTCACATTAATGTGGGCCCACCTGTGATGAATTGGAAACTAAATAAGCACATCAGTTTTAATTAGATATTCAGAGACTGGATCTAGTTAAACAGCGGTATTCATTCTTATCTATTAAATAGTAGAAGAGTTTAGCACATTCTTTAGAAAAAAGTTTATACCACCACCCCTTCCTTCCCCTTTGAACTGCTGTTTTTTTTTTTTTTTTTTAAGCTGTGGCTTTTGGATTTAAAAAAAATGCCTCCATTTGTTTAAACAGGGAAGGAAATGATTACATTTAAATCTTACAAGATAGACAGATCATTGAGTTAGTTGGTGGTATGTTTTATATTTAAAAAGATGAATTTGGGACCTTTTAAAAAGACGTATACCGTCATGGTTGCTCTGAAGGTGCCAGGTACTGTGTTCCTACAATTCGGATGCTAAAAATTGTGACCTGACCAACTAGGAGATGCTGAATGACCTTTGCGCAGAGAAAGGAGCCATTTTTTCAAAACTCAGGACAAGATATTACAATCCTAACGAAGGTAAAATGTTTTCTGGTGCCTAAGGGCCTAGGACCTGATGAAAGATATTCGTACAAATGTGGGATTATCTTTCATTAATGTTTCTGGAAGAGGGAATGGTAGACAATGAAGTTTAACAACCCCAAAATTATTTTTATTTGCAATGAGTGCACTGACTGTAGCATCGTTTCTTCTATATAATTTCTATGTGTGTTTCTTTCCTGTGGACTCAGGGAGGGTGTGGCCATGTCTCCCTTGCTATGCCAGGTGTCTAGGGCTCAGCACAGTGGCTGCTATGTGCGTCCCTCTCTGGTCTGTTAATAACCTGGTTCTGACAAATTCTCCTCCCCGTAGATTTCTGTCATCACTGTTTCCTGGCTGTCTTTTCACAAAAAGGAAGCTGGCAACGTTTCCACGTCATTCGTCCTTTGTCTTTCTTGAGAGAGGAATATCAAACAGTTGGCCACAGCACGCTTCTTTAAAAAAAAAAAAATTCTAGATGTATTTAAAAATAAAAAAAATCACAAGAATTCTGTATAGCCTCAGAAAAACAAAGCTGATTAAAATACATTGTCTGTAGTATTTAATATATAAAAATAGCAAAAAAACCCCAATACTAGGAGATTAATAAATTATAGTTAAGTAAATTATGGTACTTTTATACAGTAGATTTCTAAGTACTCATTAAAATAAGTTTTATATTTAAGGGCAAGGTAATTCTCCAAATATATTAATAAAAACCAAAATAACAAAAATGTGTCAAAGTATAATCGTATTTTCCTTTATTAAAGTGTAATCAACAGATTAAAATTGTACTAAGTTACTCTTTTAGATGTGTTACTTCTTATGGAAAAAGATTAAAGAATTTGCATCAGAACTTTTGATCGTTTTTGAAATTTTTAACTAAGATATGTATTACATTTAGATTCAGAAAACATGTGAAAATATAGAATTCCTTTAAATAGAAGTCTTTAGTTGGATTGAAAATGCGGTATAATTTCTCAGGAAATCTGTCTATGGAGTAGGGTGAGTGGTCCTGAGGCAGGAGAAGGTAGAGAAGGAAAGACAGTCGTGTGGGAACGTCGTGTGCTCTAGGCTAGCACAATAGTTTAACGTCTGCCATGCCTATTTCTAGATTTCTCTGGACCATTCTCACACAGTTTATGAGTGAGAGAGAGAGAGAGACAGAGAGAGAGAGAGGCAGAGAGAGAGAGAGAGACAGAGACACACATAGAGAGAAGTGCCATCACACAATTGCCACAAAAATATCACAAATGAGGACTGAAAGCAGGTGTCACATTTTAGCTCTTAATACCAGGCCCTGTGGCTTAATTTTATACAGGGCTGTGCAGATTTCTTTCACTGTTGAGTGAACAGGTTGGCAATTATTTTCAAGCTATCTGTTTTCTATCTTTCCTGTCTGCTTCATGAACAATTTTTTTAAGATGAAATTCTGACTGTGTCTCTGCTTAGAATTTTTTGAATGCTTTGCTTTGCCTCTGAGGTAGCATCCACTGAGGCACAGCCATCACGTGGGTGACTGGTCTCCTGCTTTCTTCTCTGGTTCAGGTCCTGAGCCTGACACAGTTTCCTAAAGCCAGACCAATCGCAGCCCTTAATGTGTGATGCCTCGGACAGAGGATTCATATCTAGGATCTGTGAAGAATTATTAACCCCCAACAAATGACCTCATTAAGAAACAGACAACTGAAATGACAGAAACTTCTCAGAAGAGGAAATGCAAAGGCCAGCAGACACACGAAAAAGGGCGCAGCATCACCGGCCACCAGAGAAGTGCAAATCAAAACAATGTTGAGATTCCACCTCATTCTAGTGAGAATGGCTAATGTTAAGAACTTAAAAAAATTATTTGTGAGGCTGTGGAGAAAAAGGAATGCTTTTACACTTGGTAGAAATGTGAAAAAGATAGAGAGAGAGAAGGAAAGAAAGAAGGAAAGAAAGAAAGAAAGAAAAAAAGAAAGAAAGAAAGTTTGGAGAAGCTGAAAATAGAAATTGCATTATCCCATTTAACCCAGTGACAGCTCTATTGAGAATTTTCTCAAAAGAACTTAAATGCTCTTATCATAAAGGCACATGCATATCCATGTTCATAGCCAAGTCCTAGAAACAACCTACATGCCCATTCAAAGAAGAATACATAAAGAAATACGGTATTTATGCACAATGAAGTACTGTACAGCCATAAAAAAGATTCAAAACATTTGCAGGAAAAGGAGTCACCTTGAGTCAATTATGTTCAGTGAAATGAAATAATGTTCAGATACACAGTATTGATTAGTATCTTTTTATTGGTTTGAAAAAATTCTCCAATATTTATTAGTATCTTCCATATGAAGCTGGTGTAAATACGTACATTAAAGACCCTGACATAAATAAGAAAGGGGGAGCGTGGATGATGGGCTCCTGGGGAAGGGCAGAGCCCCTGAGAGTGGCAGGGATAAAGAGGAGGGAAGGGTGAGAGGAAGGAAGGGGAGCTCAGACAGGACATGTACTGCCACAGTTCCCCAAGGTGAATGTTGCTAACAGCTTGTTCAATCTGTAGTTCATTTACATTCAAAATTAAAAAACCTCTAGTTTTCTTACTGCAGGATTTTTGATGGTGGACTCTTGGCTTTTCTTTAGCTTCAGGTGTATTTATTTATCTCTAATTAAATAATTTGGGAGTATATAAGTATTGTTTGGGACTGAATCCTTGTGATCCTTCTTGTTTGTACACTGAAGCCATAACCGTTAGTACAATGGTACCAGGAAGCCGAGCCTCTGCCAGGTTACCAGCTTTGTAGGAGCCCTCACTATCGGGACGGTTTGGGTATAAGTGGACACTGGGACGGTTTGGGTATAAGTGGACACTGGGAGCGCCAGAGCTTTCCTCTGTCTGTCAGGTGAGGATTTAGCGAAAAGGCAGCCCCCCGCCCCCCGCCCCGCCCACGGTGGCCCTGACCTTGGGCGACCCAGCCTGTACCACTGTGGGGAGGAGACGTGTGCTATTTAAGCACTGGAGTTACAGCGTCGCGGGTGACAGCCGCCCAAGGCTAGGCCAGCGGTGTGCTGATGTTCTTCCCACTTCCCTTCGCTGCTTTCCGATATCCCTTGTTCCTGTGGGGAAAGCCTTTGCCGTTTTACTGTGTTTCCTCCTGGGTGACAGATATTTTGTCTCAAACTCCTTTAGAGGTTTTCTCTGGGGTTCTGCACTTTCCTTGCTACGTGCTAGGTGGAGATTTTGTATTTTCTTGCCTGAGATATAGTGTGCTTCTTTGACCCGTGAGTTCCTCTTTTGGTTAATTCTGGAAAACTTTCAGCCATCGTCTTCTTGGGTGCTGTCTTTCCCTCCCGCCTTCCTAGATTATCTCCTCACGTGTTTGTGACCAGTTGTTACCTTGTCCTGCGCTTCGTATTGTGTATCTTGGAATTTCTCATTTTCTATTTTCACGCGCTACTTTATGAATTATTTTATCAGGTCACTCTGTTGTTTCATGAGAAACATTGCTTCATTTGGGCTTTTTTTTCTGCTAATTTTTTCCCTTAAATTTGAAAGATACATACTTTCCAATTTGCCTGTTCATGGTACGGTTTGTAGTATGCTCATTGTCGTTGGTGTGTATTTTATTTCTTTGAATATTAAAAAATTCATGCATATTCTTATGCTGTACTTTCTATAAGTCAAGTTTTTAGGGAGTGAATAATATTCTTGTTACTTCTGACATTTACTTTTGATAGTTTGCGTTTTTAAAGGCTTGCTGATTTTTTGTGAGCTCATTATTTAATTTAACCTATTATAGTCATAAATCTAAATGAAATGGAAGATGGAAGGTGTCCCTTTCCAAGGTCTTTCTCTTCATCCCCCTTTTCCCTTTGGGTTTGGCTAATTCGGACTTGTGGGCTCATTTTTCCAACTTATTCTGGAACCCTATGTCACTATCTACGTAACAATGGTGATGTTAGCATTTGCCTGGGTGGTAACCCTGAGTCATCCCTTACCTGATGGTTGTTTATTCTGGGAGGGATGAGAGTGGTCCTTGGAGACTGCACTTACTTCATTTGAGAAAAGGAGTGTAACAGATTTTATCCTATCCAGAGTATATGCTTCCTCTTATAAAATTATGTCTCAGGTCATCTAGTCTACCATAATGTTAAAAGAAAAAAAATTATACTATAATGTTAAAAAGGGTTTTTTTATGAGAGCATTTATTCTGTACCTTAAGAAATCTGTATAAGGCAGTTTCAGACATAACTCAGCAGGCTTAGGAAGTCTTAACTTTTTAAATTTTTTCATTTGACAACTCTTTATCAGAAGTCTCTAGTGGTGGGCAGGTGACCAGAAGCTCCAAACATCCCATATTAACATAAAAAATCCTTTCTGCTTCTTCGAATTTTTGCTTATAGTTCTATATTTGCAACCAAGGTTATTATTTCCTTAGCTAAAGCACTCATTTAAATATATTTGGTATCACCTGTCTACTGGTGATTAGTTGCATGTTTTTTCCCTTGTCTGGCGTCTTAGTTACTTTTTTGTTGCTGTGACTAGATTGCCAGCAACCACAACTTTAGAGAGGAAAGCTTTATTTTACATCGGAGTTTCCGAAGGTCACAGTCCACTCACATGGTGAAATCCCATGCGGGGCTGAAGCTGGAGACAGAAGTCCTTCACAGCATGGCAGAACAGAGACAGGACAAGAGGATCAGTGGAGCTGCCCTTCCAGGTCAAGCCCAAAGCATCTGCCTCTTGCAGCCAGGCACCGCCTCCCACTAGTACACAGTATCCATAGGTCCACGAAACTTTTGGGGGACACTCCAGATCTAATCCACAACATATGGAAAACATTTATTTTATCTTTATATACTCAATATTTGGCCAAGACATGAATATGTGTAGTTTCTTTTGTATTTTTTTCTGATGTAGTTTACTGAGATTCTTAACATCCTTAGAATATTTTCAGCAATTGTTTATTCAAATATCACTGCTGTTCCATTCTTATCTTCTCTTGTCTTGGGATTTCAATTACACTCATGTTAGAACTTTTGAGCATGTTTTACATACTTATTAGTGCTATCTCCCTGTGTTCTTTTTTCCTTACTTTGTTTTAATTTGGCTATTTTCTATTTTTTCTTTCAACATACTAATCTTAGCCTCAGAGGTGTCCAGTCTGCTGACAAACTCACTCACTGAATTTTTAATTTCAGATATTGTATTTTGGTCCTTAGCCTTAAAGAATTTTAAACTCGTGTTATAGATGGCATTCCTAAACCATGACCAGCTGTCATAGACATATATTTCATCAATTTCACAAAGTCTGATTTTCTCATTATGGCAGTGAGAAAACAGCTATATAACTAAATAGCTTTAGCCCATACTTTGGACTTCACATTTGGTAGATTCCTCTATTCAAACCTCATCATGTGAGATATGTACAAAGTATCATCATTATTTCCAATGTATGTCTGAAAAACTGAACTATGTATAGCAGAGCAGAAATGCTCTGTGTTTTCTGACTGAAGACTATTTGCTTTCTGCTTAGAAATGCATGTCCTGCCTTTGGGGGAAAAGGGGAGAGAAAGAAAGCTAGCAGAGATTTCATTTCCTTCTGATGGCTTTTATTCAATTGTAGAGTCCTTTAGCTGAAGAAAACCTCCTCAGGAGATCACTTACTCTATGCCTTCAAGATATTATGTTGTTTTAGTCAAATATTACTGCTTACATGGTGATCTTACATCTGGAGCTTGGAAGATAGGGGAGCTTTTTGTCATCTTTCATTTGTCTGTTTATCTAAAACCATGGGACAAGGTGCTGAGTAGGTTTTTCAAATTGTATTTACTCTTCAACAGTATCAGGAATGATAAATTACTCTCTGGTAGTGATCCAATGTTTAAAATTTGGAGACACTATTTGCATTGTTTTTTTTTTTCAGCAAGTCTAAGTTAAAACTATTTGAAACGTACAGTTCAAAAGAGATGGTGGTGTAATTAATTGTTTTGCAAGATGAATGCTGAACAGTTAACTGTTTTATCTAGTTTTTATAATTTAATCAAATATTACAAATGAAGCACTACTTGTGTTTTGTTTCCCAAGTTTTCCATGCCTTTCAGCTCTAAAGCAATAAAATTGGAACTTTTTGATATCAAAAAACTACTAGACAAATAGAATTGTTCTTACTATAAACTCAATATAACTATCACCCAGATATAGAGAGTTCATTATAACAGTAGTAATCAATTTGAGATACATACATGATGTAATGTAAATAATGGGGTTTACTTACTTTATAGAGTAGCATTTTCAATTATAATGGTGCAAAAGACCTGTCTGTGCAAGCTATGTAAATTTTGCTATGTAGGAAAGAAAATTACCATTAATAGTGGTTATAATTCACAAGCACCGATCTATTTTGCTATGATGGCACCGATTCTGGCCAACTGTTTAACAAATGGGGATGTTGATCATCAGTGACAAGGAAAAAAAGTACGTGAATAGCTATGCATGAGCATTTTACCACCCGCGGTGTGGTGAGTCAAAGAGTATATCCTGTCGCAGATTTAGGAGGGTCACCATCCTTAGATGTAGGATACATATTTGCTGCACCGTCATACCTTCCAGTGGGCACGTTTGTAATCTGCAATGGTTTATTTTTACAATTCATCGGGGCTGAGAAAATTAGGGCTTATTTCCTGTCAGATGGCTGACTCACCCTGGCTAGTTGGTATGACTATATACACACACATATGGGATGTATATATCTCACATGTACATAACATATACTTATCTGTGTATTTGATCTATGTCATTTGGCTGTTTGCTCTATCTGGGAACCTGCAGTCTTCATTGTGGTCTTGAAGGCATTCCCATAAAGACTTTGAAGAACTTGTTGATTAGAATCTCAGCGGCAGATCTCTTTTGATGGCAGATTTGTTGGGAACAGACAACATTGATGGCCAGGAGGAGATGGAGGTGCATCAGGCTCTTGCTCTTCTGGTATGGATTAAGCGTCCTGTGCTCATTTTTCTACTTTGCTGAGCCTTATCAATTCAGTCCAGTACTTGAAAGGATCTGTTCGTGGAACATTTCAGCTGTGTGTATTCAATGCCAGCTCCTAGCATTGGCAAGTTCTAAGTATTCGTTTCTTCCTGCCTTTCTTATACCTTGCATGCCTGTCTCCTCTACTCCAAGGTTTGATCTCCAGCCCAAGAGGCACAATTCACACTCTGAGAGGTGCTATTTGTAAGTGTGTTTCCTCTTCTGTGACTGCAGCCTAAATCCACAGCTGAACAGTAGGATGCAGCTTGCTAATGCTCATCATTCTAGCAAAACAGTCTGACAATTTCTGCAACCTAATATAACTCCTGAGTTCTGTTTTGTAGCTGAATTATAAATTATATGAGAGTTCGTAATACACTGTGGCCTTTGCTACTGTCCTTTTCTACTTTTTCCTTCAATATCTGTATTGCTTCTTTCCACATCAAAGCTCAAGGTTCAGTCTCTTTAGGACTAAGACTGTCATCCAAGAGAAAGATATGAGCATAATGAAATATTAAGTGAAAAACAAGCTACATGGTTTAACTTAGACACAGCCTAAATGTGTCTAGATGAGTGGTTTGTTTTTAAATTTACAAGAGAGAAAAACTGACTATTGTTCAATACTGGCTAAATCTAAAGGAAAGCGTGAGATTTTCTACAGCAGATTTACCTTGCTAATTATGCTTGGTGATGTTTTCACTGACTGATGAAAAGTGATGGAGCCTGGGAGAATGCCAAATGGCAGACGGAAGTGTGACCTGAGATTAAAAATGTCCAAGGTTAAATTCCTGACTGGACAGTCTGCAGTGAGAGAGAGAGAGAGAGAGAGAGAGAGAGAGAGAGAGAGAGAGAGCTGATGAAGATCTGAATGTTATTATTCTTTCAATTCTGTCCTCGTCCCTCTTGATTTGAAAAAGGTTTTGATTGAAAGATACACACTATACGTTAACCCTGATAATATCGGAAAGGCATAATGATGATTTCTATGCCTCTAGAGTTTCAACACAAGATTTTGAAAAGGAGAAATGTTTGTAAATTCTGAAGGCATCAGATTAGTTTGGGGAATTTCCTGGTGCCCACATTCTATAGTTTTCATTTTTCCCATTTAATTCCCTTGACTCCTAGCTGTAGTACGTCCAAACCACAGGAAGAATTACAGGGACTTCAGGCCTACTTCTGTGGGCCTTAGTATGTGGTATCTATCCTATCCTAATGGAGCAGGATGAAAAAATTGAATGTATTTGATAATCTGGAATTAGACTTATGAAAATGCATTGAGAAATGGAAGACAGGCTCAACTAGGTGATTATGTACTGAAATTTATTAAGAGAAAAGAAGGACGACTTCTTACGAACATACTCTGTGAAAGTGATTCACAGCTAAAACATTCAAAAACAATGAATGAAACCATGCCAAATAAAGCAATGTAAATTAGGTGGTTAAAATCAGCAGTTAGATCATGAGCTTTAGAAGTCTATTTCAATGTTGACCCCTTCCATGCCTTTGTCCTCAAGGTCATCAGTGGTGTAGACCCTGCTTCCCAACATGCTTTCCCTGGTGTTAGAACCTGGCTGTATCTTAGGTGAAGTCTTGTCTGAAAAGCAGAAACATGACGTGGAATACATGACCATTGACTGCAGCCCTTAGTTGTAGGATGGGGTAGGTGGAAACAAGTAAATATAATCATGAAGTAATCAGAGTGTCCCGAGCATCTTGATTTTTTTTCATGTCCAAACTGTGACCTCAGTCTTCTTTGTTACATTCAAACCCGCTTGCTAAGTGAAGTGCCATATTTTTAATTGCTCATTGCATTTAGTTAATTTTTGACTAAACTCAGGGAATTTAATTCTAGTAGTGTCCCTGTCATTTTCTTGGCACATGCTTGTTGACTGACACCTGGACTCTAGGAACAGCCTCCTTCCAGGTTTCTCTCTTCATTCTATCGGTCTTCCGTAGTTACTCTGTTGTAACCTTCCTTAAAATATGTTACATACTTCTTAAGGGCCTACCACCTCCCCCTTGTCCACAGGACTCTTTGATTCTTGTGGCCAACAAGAGGCTTCCCAGCCTGGCGTACGCCTGTCCCCTGTCACTCACAATTATTTCTTGCCATTGCCCTGGCTTCATCAGAGCATCGGAGCTACACTGTCCTTCTCCCCTTTTTCAAACTGTCTACACCCTACTGATACTCTGCGGTTCCTTCAGTCCCAGGTTATGCTGAAGTACTAGTTTCTAACCCTTCTGATAAGCCCATGGAAAGAACAGGCTGCAGAGGAAAAAGAAGAGGTAGCTCAGTGGTCTTAGAAGTTCATGATGGGACACTTTGTGCTTGTCATTTTAAAAAAAGTTTAACGATCCAGTGTTCAAAGGGCTACATGTAAATTATGTGGAAAATGAATTCTCAGTGAATATGCTGTTAAAATAATTTTGATATTGGCTAAATAGTCCAACTGGGTAGGTTTTTGTATTCAAAGTTTTTTAAAGAAAAAGAATTTTGACTTGAAGTTGAAAAAGAATGATATTTAGATGAATAATATGGTATTAAAAGTTGTACTTATAAAAATAACATACACATTTCTTCAAATGTACTCCCATTTTGTATATTGCTGCTATTTATGATAAAGAATCCTAAATACTCAGCTAGTACCAGTGTCTTACCAGTTTATCTTAAGGAATATATGAAAAGTAAAGGGCTAGAATGAACAAGGACGCAATTTCTGAAACAAAAATAATGTCCCTGATCTCAGCGGGGTTGTGATATGCTCTCAGTGGAATCTATTGCTCCTGGTTTTTCAATTACAACTTTGAATCATATTCCTTGATTAGTAACAAGCAATCAATCATAATTAATTAGTTAAAATGTTCAACCATTAAAATCATTACCATTAATTAAAATAATTATCTATATTTTGGCTGCACTTCATTACCATTTCAGGGAAATGCGTTGCGTTCCTGAGCAGCCATTCTCTGTGCAGATTCTCAATGAATGCGAGGCGTACAGTAGATGAGCTGCCGGCTACTGAGAACGATCACTTGAATTACATTTTGGACATTTCTGTTCTTGTTTACTATAGTGTTTTTGGCTGTATGGAGGAAGCTCTTTGAAGTGAGTGTTAGCCTATCACAGCATGCTGAGAAGGGGGGCTTTGTGGAGCAACACGTACCTGGGAAGAAATGTTCGTTTTATTCTTTTGAGAAAGGGTCTTGCTCTGTAGCCCAGGCTGGTTCTGAACTCACTATGGAGCCCAGGCTGGCCTTGAACTCACAACAATCCTCCTGCCTCAGCCTCCTGAGTGGTGGGATTACAGGTATGTACCACCGGACCCAGCATATGTGGTGCTGGGGAAGCAAACTCGGGTACTTAGCTCCTGACTTAGCACTTGCTAAGCAAGTACTTTAACTGTAGAACCATTTTAAAATGGCTTTCAGAAACCTAGGCAATGGTAGGGAAGTAGGGACCGCTTTAGAGTATAAGGCCTTGAGATATGGTCTTAGTTCTTCAAAGAAATAGCTGTTGAACTTTCCTTATTAGAAATTCTCTCAGACCCATTTGCTAATAAGCCTGAAATAAAGTTTACTATATGGGGTCTATATTATTACTCCCAGACAGCATGCATATATCTCTATCTATGTATCTATGTATCTATGTATCTATGTATCTATCTATCTATCTATCTGTCTGTCTGTCTGTCTGTAAATATATGTTACAACCTTTTATACTTCAACAGGTGTCTTTGCCAAGTCGTTGTCTTGTGTCTTAGGCTTTCGGAGTGTGAACAATGCTGAGCACCCAGAGATGCTCTATAAATATTTGCTGAAAGAACAAACTGTTTCTTAGAGAGTGTTCTGAATATGCTATGGTGTTATTTCTTTGAAAAAAAAAACCAACGAACCAAACAAGCCCAAAAGAATTCATAACTCCCAAAGTATTTATAGTTGTACTGTAGAAAATGTTAATATATATCTTAATTGTGAAGGAGAATATCGCCTATAGGTTCATGGTTATTACTATTACTAATTTATTTTTTCTTAGATTTTATGTTGTAGTTAAGAGAGTTATATGGTGACCTTTAAAGACTTCCTGGATAACCAGTAGTTGAAAGTTATTGTTACTTACATGTTTCTTAGTAAATTTCTAGCCTTATTCCTGAGCTGATGTTTCAGCCAGTTTTAATATATTTGCTTTAGTGTTTAAAAGTGTGATCCCAGAGCTTCATTTATAAATCAAAATTTTATGTAATATATTATTCAGCCATTGTATACAGATGTTAGTGAAGGTTTCTCCTTTTCTACTCACTTTCTACTTTGCATGCTAAGTTAAATTGTGCCTCTGTGCTTGTGTTTCTTCTAAGCATATAGTTTGGGTGATGGTAGTCAAGTGCAGTGAGCTGAGCTGCAAGTCAAGGCCTCTTTGACTCTAGTTGTCAACATTGCCATCATCGTTATCATCAGGCAACACTCAAAGCAAGATTCCATGAGGCAGACGTAGCAAGACAGCAAATAAGGTCATGCTGTTTGGTTAAACTTGAGCATGAGAAAGTTTAAGCTGGCATTTGCTTGAAACCCAACCATAGGACTGACAAGTCAAATTGTGAACACTATACGCAGTGCTAGAGCTTGAATACAACCCTCTGCACAGACCATAAGCTCCTTGCTGAGCTCAGGCTGCGGCAGAACTGAGTTAACTCTAGCAAACTGAGACATTTGTGTCATTAGAATGAGGACCATAGTTCACCCATGAGCTGATCCAGAGATGAATGTAAAATGTGCTTCAGAACACATGGCTCTGTTACAGAAAATCATAAAATTTTCCTTCTAAGACAACATGTTTAACCTCCGTAAAAGATAATTTTCACCAAGTACCGTGAGGCACACAAGTGGAGCTGACACCATGAGGGACAGACAAAAGACGGAACAGATGCACCAAGAAGGGTAGTCAGAGATGCAACAGGTAGTCTAAAGATGTAAAAAAATCCACGTTCTTGGAAGTAAACAAAATAATGAAACTGAAAAAATTGAAAAAAAAATTAAACAAAAGGGAGGGATGGGGATGTAGCTCAGTTGGTGGTAGGGCACGTGCCAGGCATCTGTAGATCTCTGGGTTTCACTCCCAGCATGGAAAATGAAAGAATAAAAGGACAATAACAGAATTCATAAGCATATACTATAACTTTAAATATTCATGAAAAATGGCAAAATTATATATGTAAAAATCATTGTCATGAAATCAATGGCAGCAACAAAATCTACCCTGGCTGTATGGGTTAAACAATAACCTAGGTACACAAAGAAGGAACTAGTAAAATGGACAGCATAATAGAGGAAAACCCTGGAAATCACCCAGAGACATACATTAAGAGACATCAAAGGCACAGACGCTACAATGAAAAGTTATAACTTTTTCTACTAGGAGCTCTAGAGAGATAAAATAAAATGAATAATGAAATAAAGGAAAGCTGCCAAGCGGAGCAGACTGAAACAGATTCATATGTAGGTAGACACAACATAGAGAGACTTCAGAACTTCAAGGAGAAAGTGAAAACAGAGACACCAGAGAGAAGACAAGTTACTACTAGCATACTTTAAAACAATTGGAATTACAAGCATTATCTTAAGAAGTAGCTATTAGAATCCCTCACTAGCTCTGCACTTTGCTCTCTTGACTTCCTTCTGTGCCATGCAATGAACAGCTTCTTTCCAGCAAGGATCTACACTGAGCCTTTACAGCATTACTGGCCACTCATTAATGGTTGAGACCTTCTGAAACTTTGAGCTAAGTTAAATCTTTCTTCCCTTACATTGTGGGTGTTGGGTATTGTGTTCTAGCAACAAAAAAGTAAGACAGAAATTGGTACCAGGGAAGTGAGGTTATTGTTGTGATTTTGTCTGAAAATATGGTTTAGAAACCTTTGAAACTGGTTTTCAGGGAGTTTGGAAAGACTTGGGGATGCTGAATACAGAAGAATTAGAATAGTGTAAGCAAAGCTTAATGGAAGATTTTAGTCAGATCTTAGAAACCAGAATGCTAATAGAGATGCAGATTGGAAAGGTTGGGCTGCAGAGGCTGCAGATGGGAAAGAGAACTCTACTGGCATTACGTCTAGAAGCCTCATGTATTACACTTTGGCAAAAAAAAAAAAAAAAAAATCAGCATTTTGCCCTTCCTGAGACTGTGCCCAAAACTGAGATTAAAGGTGATGGACTAGCTAATCTGGTGGAGGGAATTTCAAGACAGCCCAATATTCAGCCTGTCAGATTGGTTCTGTTTGTTGCTTTGAGCCAGCTATATAATGCAAAGCAAGAAAAATGGCAAAGAACAAAAAGGTGTACGAAGTTTAAAGTTTTTCCAGAATTCAATAGACTGAAAAGTTGGACTAATGAGCATGTGGTTGTTGAAGAAATTATTATAAAAATGCTAAGTACTGAGAGTATCTTGGGAATCAGTAAGATCCCACCTTTTGCAAGGTCATGGGTACAAAGGTAAAAGATTTTTCTCTGAGGAAAGCACCCCAGGGAACCCTGTAGGGCCAAAGAGGGAAGTGTTTTCTGGAGTTTAGCCATTGGAAGTTCATTCCTCCGTGCACTTTGAGGTTACTATAGCCATGGTATAAGGCGGCCAGACCAATTCGTAAGACATTACAAGATCTTGGTGTAATATATGGGGTGCTGGTTTCATAGCTGTGCAAAATGCAAGAGTTGTGGAATCAGGAAGGCTTCTACCAGTTTTCAGAAGAATGCCTCAGGGTCTAGGCAATGTTCCCCTAAGAGGTGGTGTTCCCACTTGGAGCTGTGAGAGGGAAGCCAAAAGTGCAGTGAGGACCCAAAAATTTTGGAGATGTCAGGAACATGGATCACCAGGTGAAGCAGACCACAGACAGTGGTGGAACTGGCTTAAAAGAAGCCATGGAGGCGTAGTAGGAGGCAGTGCTGTAGTAGCAGAGCTGCACAAGCTGTTTGGAGCTCAGATCTTTCCACAGTTTTCCCCAGGTCCTTGACATGTAGCTACATGATTTATGGAACTGCAGAATTCGGTGTTTACTCTGCTGGGTTTTGGTCTTGATTTGGTCTGATTTCTTTCTATTCTCCTATTCCTCCTCTTTGGAATGGAAATATTCTTCCTGTGCTGTTATGTGTTGGAAGTGTTTAACTTTTCTTTGATTTTTACGGAGGTTAAGACTGAGAGTTGGCCTTGAGTCTCAGAGGAGACTTTTGGATTTTGGACTTTGACTTTTTAGCGATGTGGAAAACTCTTAAGACGTTAGCAACATGTAGAGATAAACAACATGCATTTTGCATGAGGAGATGGACATGAGTCTCTTGGGGGCTAGAGGCAGAATATTATGGTTTGAGTTAGTTATATCCCCCAAAAATCTCATGTTTGGAATGTGATTCAGTCATTCATTTCCTGTGCTGTTAAGGTGTGGGGCCTGGTCAGAAGAGATGGATCACTGGGACATGACCTGAAAGGGTTTATGCTCTGTTTCCTGTTGCAATGCAAGGAATATTTTTTTTTTCTAGCCAGTCCTTGACCATGTCCACCAGCCATTACCAGCTTACCATGAATGGATTGAGATTTCCTGGAAATGTGAGCTAAAATAAGTCTTTCCTTCTGCTACAACTATGTTCTTTTCTTTTTTTGTATGCTTGGCTTTTAAGGTTCCTATCTAAGAGAGTTCATGCAGTATTCTTCTTTTTGTGTCTCATTTAGTTAGTATCTGCTCTAGGTTCATGCATGTTATTGTAAATGGGAGATTTTCTTCCTTTAAAAGCTGAATAGCATTGTGGCACGTGTTCGTGTGTGTGTGTGTGTGTGTGTGTGTGTGTGTGTGTGTGTGTGTGTGTGTTTGCAGTTGTGGTATGTATATGTGGTATATAAATACCACATTTTCTTTATCCATTCGTCTATCAGTGGGTCCTTAGATTTTTTTGTATATCTTGGCTATTGTGAATAATGTTCAAATAATAATAAGTTAAAATGGGATCACTATGGTGGTCCTAATCCAATATGACTGCTCTCCATGTAAGAAATTAGAACAAACACATGCACAGAGGGAAGATGACATGAAGACATAGGGAGAAGATGGCCATCTACATGTCACAAAAAGAGGCCTCAAATGAAGCAAACCCTGCCATCACTTTGACCTTGAACTCCTACCCTTAAAAATTTGAAAGGTTAAGTTTCTATGGGTTAAATCACTTACTCTATGGTAATTTGTTATGGAAGACTTAGTAAATTAAAGTAGTCTCTTAAGTAGTGGAACTTGGCATACACTTGAAATCCTACACCTCCTATTTCTCTATGCAAAATAGATAATAGTCCTGTCTCAAAGGATTTCTAAAGATTTAATCAAATTAATGTATGTAAAGCACTTGGAATATTGCCTATGCATGGATAATCCTCAATAAATGTTAGTAATTTCTTTTATTAAAAATATTAAATGTGACCAGTTATTTACATTGTTTAATTATGAGTGGTTGGAATATGGCATTTGTTATATAATGCTCTGTGCTTTTAGGAACATTTCAAAGTTACTTTAAACAAAAGTAAATCTTTATTTCATGTGGGAACTTGAAAGCAACTTGAAGAATACTGTGACTGATAGAGCAGTAACGTATTTGTTAATAGCATGATTTTTTTGAAGAATATATAGCATCTACTACACATCAGATATCAAGTAGATCCTTTGGGAAATATGCATTAACCATTGCTGTTCACTCCTGAAGGTTTGTTTACTCATAATAAATTTACTTTCAAAACTTATAATTCATTTGGCTTAGGGAGGTAGAGCAAGATGGCAGCTGAGTAAGATTCTCTATGACCTCTCCCTGCAGACACCCAAGTGCTGCAGGCTATTCATGTACCAAACTACTCTCACAAGAGCTAAGGTAATTAGATGTCAGATCTGAGTGTTTGCTCTTAGTATAGCAAACTAAAAAGATGTAATGAATAGGCAGGAAAGAAAGAATTGTTTGCATCATCCTTTCTTAATTCATCTCCTGTTGAGAGAGGGAGAGAGAATGAAACCCAAGCCTTAGACTTGAAAACCACTGCTAGGCTGATCACAGTGAAACTGAAGGCTGGGCAAAATCCCACATCTCCTGAGCACCAGAATGATACCCTCTAAAAAGTATGTTAGGCACCTTGGCTGATTGCAACTACTCACCCAATTCCTTCAATCTCAGACTTGCTGGTAATAGGATACAAGAAGCAGCACAGGGCTTTGTGTTGGAGTGTAGTGCCAGGCCTACTGTGGTGAGAATCAGAGTCTATAGAAACTGAAGGCCTCATATGAAGGCCAGAGATACACACAGAGCTTCTAGGTCACTTCAGCATGAGGAGAGGACCTGTGCATTGGTGACACATAAACTTGAGTTTTAGCTCACATCATTTCTAGTCTTGGAGTGGGCCTGGAGAACATACATTTTATTCCTAAGACAATGAAGAACTCTGTGGCTGTAAGATTCAGGTGTGGCATAGCTTAGCAACAGCACTGTTGGCCAAGGGACTGACTCCACCATCCCTTCCCCGACCTTGAACAGTGTATCAGCAGACCATGGCTTGCAAATGTGGCTGTACACCCATCCGTGCAGCAGTCAGAAACCAATACCCAATTGGGAGGGATTCACACTTTGGTGTGAATGAGTGCCAGCTGCAGCGTGGATCTAGGTGCATTCCTGTTACTCATTCTTTGCAGCTGTGAGACTCAGGAATGTTCCACCTAATGTTAGCCATGGTTGAGGTCTGGTAACAGGCAGATCCTAAGATCTAAGATCTCCTATCCAGGGCCTGTCGTCAGGTGGCGCCTACAGACCAGCACCAACATCAGGGGATTGCATGACCCCTCTACCGGATATCTGTTTTAAATAGTATAACATGTGGTTGGTTGCAGTGCTCTTGAACCAAAAGTCCACCTCAGCAATAGAAAACCAATACTTTGTGGACTTTGGTCCTACTATAGTATTATTCTGGACTTAGGCTATGGGCTCAGAGCTTGACACAACTTTGTGACTTCAAATATGACATAGGAAGCCGGAGTTCATTTATCGGACTCAGCCTGGCACCTCAAATGCCGAAATAGTGGAAATTAATACAGGCTCAGAGAAAAATTACAACTTGCTTAGAATTTCTGGAAGACAGCACAAACAAAGTCAGATAAGGAAGGATGGAATAAATATCTGATTCTTCAATGCCGAGATGATATCATACACCAATAAGCATTAAGAGCTTTTAGAAAGTCCTGACTTAACCTAAAAGGTAGCAGAAACTGACCAGGCAATCATCAGTAGGGTGAGACTCTCAGAGAATTTAAAACAACTGGGTTAAGGAAAGTTAATGAACTTGAAGAAAATACAAAGAAATCTTTCAATAATCTAAGAGAAAAACAAAGAGATGGAAGTAATGAAACAAAAAATTTGAACCGAAAAATACACTCAACATGAAAACATACTCACATTAAAAATATGATAGAAGATGTTAGGATCAATTAGAAATAGTCCAAAGATAGGTTTTATATATATATATATATATATATATATATATATATATATATATATATATATACAGTTGAAAGGAAATTGTTGAGATTTGGATCTGGAGGGTCCCCCAAAAGCCTCATGTTCCCATGGATACTCCTTAGGGTTGGGAGGGGGTCTGGCTGGAAGAGGCAAATGCTTGAGGCTTGACCTGAAGTGGGGTGTGCTGGTTCCGCCCTTCCAGTCTCTCTGTTCCATCATGTTGTAAGGACCACTGTCCTCGGAACTCCTGGTCTGGCTCTAGCTGTGGCCCTAACATGTGATTCCAACATTTTCCAGCCAGCCACCCATGAACAGACTGAGACCTTCTGAAACTGTAAGCTGCATTAAATAAGACAGAAATAAAGAAAAAAGAATGAAGGTAAATGAAAATGTCTAAGTTACTTTTCTATTGTTGTGACTCAATACCCAATATCCACAAATTTAAAGGTGGAAACGTTTATTTTAGCTGAGAGTTTCAGAAGGTCACAGTCCATTCCAGGGCAGCCGGCACCAATGGAAGTACATGGCAGACGCAGAGGTGGAGGCAGCTTCTCATGACATCACAGACAGGAAGGCAAGTTGAGACTAGTCCTCAAGGAAGGCAGGAAGCAGCTTCTAGATACTTCCAGGTCTCAGCCCAGTGATCAGCCCCTCCTGGATCCAGATGTGGTAAGCCCCCACTACACGCCTATAATCCAATTTACATACCTGTAATCCACCCCTCCAGACTAGGCCCCAGTCTCCCAACAGCACATGGTTCCATAGACAATCTATAACATTCAAATACATGATACTTTTGGGGAAACATTCCAGATCCAACCACAGTAGAAAGTTTACAGAAATGTGAGACAATAGTAAAGTAATAAATATTTGAGCTATTGGGACTCAGAAGAGACTTGAGAATGTCAAAGGCATGGGAATCTTACTCAAAGAAATACCAGAAAACTTCCCTTAGAGAAAGATATAAATATCCACGCACAACAAGGTCAAAGGTCATCAGTCAAAGTAACTCAACCAATATATTCCAAGACATCTTAGAATAAAACTCTCAAATATAAAAATAGATGATTCTCTAGGATAAAACAAATACGACACATGGAGATTCCTATTTACCTGACAGCAGAATTCCCAGCAGAAACTATAGAAGCTTGGAGAGAGTAACATATTTTCATAGTACTGAAGGAAAAATACGGTAAATGAGGATACTTTACTCAGTAAATCTATCCTTTAGAAATAAAGGAGGGGTAAAAAACATTTAAAGGCAAATCAAAGCTGAGAAAACACGTCTCCACCAGACATCATCTCATGCTCTGAAAAGGTTCTTTGACTAGAACAAAAGAGATATCAGGAAGAGGAAAATATGGTTTCTGCAAGAATAACTATAAAAATTCAGAATATTCTAATATACCCATGATGCAAAATCATTTACATTTTAGTAGGAGGACTAAAAACCAAAACAATAAAATTATAGTAATATGTTAAGAAATAGATGACTCAGAAAGACATAAAATGGAATATAACAATTCAAGACGTGGGGACAAATAGCATGCAAGTAGAGCTTTTCTTATTAATGTATTTTTCTTTTTTTGCTTCTATTTATGATAATGTTTAGTTGCTGTTGTTTCAAAATAGCTTGTTGTAGTTAAAGGGTGTGTTTGTAACCTCATAGTAACCACAAAGCAATAATTTATACTAGGTAAATCAAAAATTATAATCAAGAAATCAAAACAGTACTAAAGTGTTCAGTTAGCCATCAAAGAATATTGTAAGACAGGGAGAAAAAAGAAAGATAAAATAGAAGCCCAACAAAACAGGCTGGAGGAATGGCACAGCAGTTAAACCTTTTGCCTTGCAACCACAAGGCCCTGAGTTTGATTCCCCAGCACCACATAAAGCCGGGTGTGGTGATGTACACCTGTAATCCCAGCGCTAGGAAGGCTGAGGCAGGCATATTGTTCCTTATCTATCAGTAATAACTTTGAGTGTAAATGAATTAAGTGCTCCAACAAAAGACGTCGGGTAACAGAAAGGATTAGAAACCAAACACCTCACTAAGCATGATGGTCTCTAATATGTGAAACCCAGAATACAGGTATTTTATAGAACCAAGTGGGCATGATAATGAGAGCCAGGGATAAGGGAGGGAGAGAGATCACCGAGGAGGCAGAGGGAAAGGGATTGTGATGCTGACACAGTATATACGTGTGCAAAATACTCAAGCTCAATATAACTCCTGTGTATTGCATATATATATATATATATATATATATATA
This sequence comes from Ctenodactylus gundi, assembly GCA_004027205.1. Taxonomy (NCBI): domain Eukaryota; kingdom Metazoa; phylum Chordata; class Mammalia; order Rodentia; family Ctenodactylidae; genus Ctenodactylus; species Ctenodactylus gundi. The sequence goes on from PVKB01004467.1 coordinate 28,894, forward strand.
TATATATATATATATGATTAATGGGGTGAAGGGGGGGAGCCAAAAGACCCAACTGTGTACTTCTTGTGAGAAACTCATTTCTCTATAAAAACACACAGACTGAAAGTAAAGGAATAGAATAAGATATTCCATTCAAATGGAATGCAAAGTAGTACAGGAAAAGGTATAGTTATATCAGGTAGAGTTTAAATCTGAAACAGTGAAAGGAGACAAGGGGTGCCATTATACATTGAAAATGGGGTCAATTTGTCAGGAGAAAATAGCAATTTTAAACACACACACATACATACACACATATGCACACACACATATGCATGCACACACACACACACACACAATATTGAACCACACAAATATCTAAAACAGACATTATTAAACCTTAAACATAAAGAAGTGTGGACATCAAAACAATAATAATTGGGAAATTTATCATCCCATTTTCACCTCTTTCAGCAATGAAGAAATTATCCATTTGAAAAATTAACTTGGTAGTATTGTACCTTTATCCAATTGGATCTAGCGGACCTCTACAGATCCCATCCAATAAATGCTGAATACACATTTTATCATCAGTGCATGAAATGTTCTCCAGGATAGCTCATGTGCTCGGCCACCAAACAAGTCTAAACAAGTTTTTAAAAATTGAAATTTTACTGAGTATCTTTTCTGAAAACAATGCCAAAAAAAAAAAAAAAAAAAAAAAAAAAAAAAAAAAAAAAAAAAAAAAAAAAAAAAAAAAAAAAAAAAAAAAAAAAAAAAAAAAAAAAAAAAAAAAAAAAAAAAAAAAAAAAAAAAAAAAGCTAAGAACCAGTAACAAGAAAAACTTTGGAAACTATACCAATACTTGGATAATAAACAACATACCTCTGAATGACCTGTGGGTCAAGAAAGAACTCATGTAAAATTTTCTTGAAAGGAGTGAAAATGTTGGCACAAAACTGGGAAGTAGCAGAAACAGTACTAGGAGGAACATTTAGAGCAGCGAACATCCACCTGAGGAAGAGCAAGCAAACAAAGCCCACTCAGGTCAACAACTTATTGCTTCTTTGCAAGAAAGTAGGAAACCAAAAATGTGTAGTGGGGAAGAAACAGTAAAGACCGAAAAAGAAATAATGAAAAAATAAAAAACTAAAAAAAATACGACAGGTCAGTTAAACAATTGCTGATTTGAAGACCAAGAAAAGAAAAGACCAAGAAAAAGGTAAACTTTTAGCTGGGCTAATGACAAAAAAGAGAAAGAAGACCCAGATGAATAAAGTCAGAAATGAAAAAGGCAACATTATGATTGCCATAGTAGAAATCATACGGATCGTTAAAAGTTACCGACAAATTGGAATAATCTGGAAGCAGTGAAGACATAATTGAATATACACAGCAAGATTATCAAGGCTGAATAACCAAAATTGAATTATGAAGACATAGAAAACCTAAGCACAAGTAATGAGATTGCATCAATAATAATAATAATTAATAGTACTAATAATAACAACCTCACATGGAAATAATTAGGACCAAATGTGGAGGAAAGGAAACAACCTCGACGCTGTTTTTAGGAATTTAAGATAGTATAGTCATTCATTAAGAAAAATGACACAGATTTTCCTTAAGAGATAAAATCTAACAATCATGTTATTCTGCCATCCCAGTACTGGGTATATTGGGTATTATTCCAAAGGAAATGAAGTTTGTGTGTTGAAGAGGCATCTGAGTTCCTATATGCACTCAAACACTATAATAGCCAAGAAATTAAAACAGTGTAAGTGTACATCAAGTGACGAAGGGATAAAGAAAATATAGAGCACTTATCAATAAAATTAAATACTATTCATTCATAAAAAGCAAGAAATCCAATCATTTGTGACAATGACAATGTATATGGAACTGGAGACTGTTAGGTAAGTGAAAGAAATCAGGTACAGAAAGACAAATACTGTACAACCTCACTTGTGTGGAGCTTTAAAAACATAATATAAAAATTGAGAGTAAAACGGTGGTTAGCAGAGGCTGGAGAGAGAACAGTTTGGGGAAGGACAAAAGAAATGTTGATCAACTGCTCTTAGGTTACTTCTAGATAGAAGCAAGGCATTCTGGTGTGCTACTGCACAGCAAGGTGGGTATAAATAACAATAAAGAACTGTATATTCTGAAAAGTAGGATTTTGAAAATTTTACCATATAGAAATGATAAATGTTTGAGGAGATAAGTACAGTTAATCAGATTTTATATAGTGCATATATATGTACTGAAACATAACACACTACCTCATATATATATATATATATATATATATATATATATATATATATATAATTTTTATATTTCAGTTTAAAGAAATCTATAATCCATTCTATAATCCCATGCTTGCCCAAGGTTTAGCACATGGGTATTTCTAGATCTTATTACAAACAGCCCAAATGCTTTATGGCCCTACTTAGAATATTTGGTATATCCTCAATAAAAAATGAAAGCTACTTGAGAAGCACAAAAGATTTTGCTAAATAGCTGATTGATTGAAATTACCAAGCTCCCAGAATACAAAAGCAAACAAAATAGGTGTCTGTGAGACCAGAAGCATCTCTGGAAGTTAGAATTACTGTTATACAGACCGGGCTGGTTTATATTTAGTGTCATCTAGATGTATCCAGCTATAAAAGAATAATATGAGAACTCATTAATTGGTAATTCTATACAACTTCAAAAACAGATCTTCACCACAAGAGTGAGTTTTCTGACAACCTCCTAATGCCTCAAAGTTGTAGAGAAAGCCTTTGTCAAGCCCATAACTCACCACGGTTGCTCAAAGAAACACACGATAGTGCGTGGGAAACCTCATCTCATTTAAGAATGGAACTTTCATTAAAAGCATTTCACTTAGTTTTGTCACAGTCACCCTCCTGTGCTTATTCCACGGAGCGTCTGCCTTTCAGTTGACTGCAACAGCACTTACTCTTGTTTTGAACATAGTCATGTGGAGACCCCACAACAGATGTATCCTACTGGCTTCCTGTGACTAAGTAGGGGAGAGCCACACCATGCTCCTCAATTTCTTCCTTACCCATCTGCTTCTCACTAGGATGAAATTTAAGTGGCTATATGAATTGATGCTATTAATCTATAGCAAATGAAGAGGTATCAATGATAAAATACACGCCATGGTTTACTTGGCATTATTTTTTCTCCTTCTATTGTGTATTAAAATCTCCACAAGAGTTTACAACACAGTATATAAACCTCTTTAGAAACTCTGGTATTGTGAAGAATCCTTCAGTTGAATTGGCAAAGATGATTCTGACCCAGCCCTTCCCTTTCTGTTATGTGATATTCCGTGAGTCCCTTTGTCCTTCTGGAGCCTCAGGCTGTTCATTTGTAAACTAAAAATGGAGGCATGTGTATGTACGATTGAGGGGTTGGGAGACCATGAAAGGAGATTTCTGTGTCAAAAAATCCACGATTGTCTACCTGGCATGAAATAATCCTTAACAAAAGCACTTTTTGGGCTTTCTAAAAGAAAAGTTCTGTTTCTGTTGCATCGGTGTCTGTAAATTCACTTAACCAGCTAACTAACTCTTGGCTAGGCACTGTGCTTAAAGCTACAGATGCAGCGATGACTAAGATGAGGTTTGTAGTTGGCTGAGGGGTGGAAAAAGATTCAAAACCTGGTGAGATTTATCATAGACAGTTACAAGACAGTGCACGTATAGTGATGTAAGAAGTCAGTGCCTCAGGGCTGGAGGGACTCCGGCGTCATCGTAGATGGAGGGTTGGGTTAGGTTTCACTCTCCCCAAGCTGCTATCCCAAATTACTGTTGGCTGGGGGGATTAAGCAACAAATATTTAGTTCTGATGGGCCTGGAAGCTAGGAATTCGAAGACAAAAGTGGCAAGATATATTGCGCCTGGTGGAGATTCTCTTTACCTGTATTTCCATCTGGTGGAAAGAAGAGAGAAAAAGGTTACTCTCTTCTAAGGACAAAAATCTGATTATAGGGGCTGCACGTCCTACTGTCACCACATTAAAGCTTCACTGTATGAATTTTGAAGGGATGGAAACAGTCCACAGAAGGTTAGGCCTCATCGAATTGAGTTTTCATAAAGACAGTAGGATTCACGAGGCACAACTGCAGTGCAAAGGTATTGGGGACACAGAACATCCTGCCACACTTGATGGATGAAGCGTAGAGTCCTACGTACCTTGGTGGTCATTGGGATGGGGATCACACTGTAAAGTTAGATAGGATCAGATCAACAAGGGCATATGTGCGAGGTGGCAAATTTGTATGTGTATATATGTGTGTATGCTCGTTTGTGTGTGTAACATCCTGTGCCAGCCTCTTCAGCAGTGGAGCCCCCCAGCATCAGCAGCAGAACCCACAGTCCATTTGTCGTGTTGGCAGGGACTCATGGGCGTCTCCTCTTGGGCACACAGGCCATCTGCCCTGCCCATTCTTCTCCTGAGTTTGTCTGAGACTCCCAGTCAGTTTCTGGCCTACTTGCCTTCCTGTTGCTCATTCTCCACACTTTATTAGATGAAGCCATCTGAAAACTTACGGTTGGCTCTATGCAGCCCCAGAGCTGAGGGCAGGCACTTACGTAGGTTTTTGTTGAGTTTCTACTTTGCTAGTGGGCAGTCACTCAAAATCCTAAGTGAAAAGCCAGGGAAACACCCTGCTTTACTAAACTAGGGTGGTATATGTGTGGCTCAGGCCATCCTTGAGTTGTACCTTTCCTAAGCTCCTCTACTCTGAGTCTTTACCCTTCTCACATACTTCCAGGTTGGGAAGAGTAAAATTACTTTCTGTTCCATTTGGAGGTCAGTTTTCTGAGTCCCAGCCCGTTTTCAACCCCAGCCTCATGGAGAACGACTGTGGGGCCAGAAAATACTTCACAAAGAAGGTCACATCAATGGGAAGATATTTTTAAAAATATCATAGCCATTGTACTTATGTTAGTGAACTCACTTAATTTCACATTGAATGAGAAGTGCGGCAGACTCAACTATTGAGGAAACAGCCCAGCATGAAGGTTCAACCTAACATGGTTGTCGAGGGTGACTTCAACCTAACATGGTTGTCGAGGGTGACAGAGTGGCCTCTCCCCTGTGGAGGAAGCATCTTGTTCTCAGTCAACAACAGTTACTTGGCCAACTCATTTCACAGAGGATTTGGGGCCTCAGGTATCCCAGCATGTAGACAATCGCCCTATAGGTTAAGTGCATGAGGGAGATAAAACTGCTATGGAGATAAAACTGCTTTAAAAAGAAGAAATCTCTGCTGACATGCCTTTGCAGTTTGAAAGTAACAATAAGTTTGAGATGTGCTGGGGATGAGAATTGCAAACACTTTGTGATAGTAGCTAGTCATTTAAGCAATGGGCAGTTGATCCGTGCTGACTGAGTAGAGGGAACTGGTGCTTAGGAATGTTGCCTTATTTGTAGCAGCTCTTAAAATGGACTCCCCAGCTTTTACATCTGAAGGTTTAGAGTCCATCTGGATTCCTCCTTTCCTGTGCCTTTCTGCTTAACTTTTCCTGTATTTTCATGAGATATTGCAAAGTCTTTATATAGGTTTCATTTCTTTTGTTGGTGCTTAGTCTTGCCTCGATTAGTTTCTGTTGGATATAATCCACAGAGCTTTAATTCATGTGGGTCTGCCTGGCAGGTAGGGAGAGGAGTGGTGATGGCTGGCCTAGCCGTTCGGATCACGGCTGCGTTTGCACTTGCCCCGTGTCTTGGACCCTAGGGCATGGGTGATGAGGACCAGGTGTTTCTGGAATAAGGTTCATGTAAAATTTTGTCTAAGCATGTGATTTTAACATAGAATTTGGAGAAAAATTAAGAGTCCTCAGTCTAACGGTAGCCCATTGAGTTTAGCAAGTTTCATTTGAAATTGATCACCAGCCTGCTATAGAGATGTTCATTGTTGTGGGGTCTTGGATTAATTTTAACCTGAAGTTACTTAAGCAAAGTAAACAATGAGAAGTAATGAAGCTGGGTCTATATGAACCACAAACCCAAACGCTCTGCTCTGCTTCGTTCTTTCTATAGCTTTCTTTCTTCCTCAGAATTATTCATCATGTAAAGCACAAGGACGAGATTACTTTTTTGTTGTTACTATGTTTAGTTTCAGAGGGTAAAATTTCAGAAAACTCTGTATTGCTTCTTTTATGTTTTAATTAAAAATTTTTGGGGAGTGAGCATCCAGCTGGGGTTTCAAAAGACGAAAGTCAAGCTAGAATGTTTCCAAAGCAGTGTCTTATATAATCTTCTGCTGTAATTCTCTTTTTCTTTCTCTCTCTTTTTCCTGAAACTTCTAAGTGTTATCTCATTTACTTCTGGTCTGACATGAAAGGTCCAGAAGACACCTTCCCGAAGGTGGGATTTGGGTTTAGGTTTTAATTACAAAAAGTTGAATAGTTAGCTGGTTCATATGTAGATTAACTTGCTATGGTAGCTTTTTGTTTTGGTGACAAAATACCTGGGAAAACCATATCCACCGGAAAGGTCTGTTTTTGCTCATGGTTTCAGAGGTTTCAGCCCATGGTCAGCTGGCTCCCAGGCAGACGCATCATGGTGGAGAGGCCTGGTGGAGCGAAGCCACTCACCTCATGGTGGCCAGGAAGCAGTGACAGAGCTTGTGCTGAGAAGTTTTCTCCACGTCCTTGTTGAATAGTGCTGCCTTTTTTCGGATGAGCGTCTCTCATTTACTTTCATACATGCTGATTGTCTCTGGAAACTCCTTCACAGATACACTCACAAGGGTGCCTTGCTAATTTCCTGGGTCTAGCTTCAATCAAACTGATAATTAAGATAAGCCATTGCACTTGGGGACCATACTACTTCCTCAAGATCTAGCCGTATTTTCAATATTTTGAATGAATTGATCAGGTCAGTTAATATAAACTAGAACCATGATTAGATAGTTGGCCTTAGTTTTCTTTCTCTTATCCAGGTGGCCCCTGTCTCTTTACTCTGAGTATAGTAATTTATGCTTTTATTTAATTTTTATTTCTTAATTGCGCTTCTTTTGTACTGTGTGTTGGGGGGAGGGGGGGCGGTACTGAGGATTGAGCCCTGGACCTTCACATTGAACTACAACCCCAGGCTATTTTGTTTTGTTTTGTTTTGTTTTGTTTTGTTTTTGAGATAGGTTCTTGCTCAGTTGCCCAGGCTGGGCTCTGACTTGTGATCTTTCTGCCTCAGCCTCCCAGAGCACTGCAATTATAGGGTTGTGTCATTAAGCTTGGCCATACTGTTATTATTTTTAACTAGCATATTTCCAGTAGTAACCTTGTTTTGAATTTCTTCAAGTTGCAGGAATTTCCTCCTTAATTGATATGGCTTTTTAGAAGGACTTTTAGGGCTAGAGTTCTTCCAGATTTTCATGGAAAAATCTCCCTCTGTCAAGAATTTAAAAATATTTCTGAAAGAATAGGCTAAGGATGTTTGAGTGAGTCTACCAGTACATTCTCTTGGCATTCTTGAACCTGCATCCTACAATAAATGCAGTAACCGACAGTGGCTCTAGACCATCTCCCCCTTCGGTGAGAGTCCATCATTTTGCTGTTCTTGCTTATTTCAGTATATCTCTTTCTATTCTACTAAATAAATAAATAAATAAATACACATAGATCCTTTAATTCTCTCTTTCCTGTTGGTAAGTCAATTTTGACCTTCCAGAAATACCTTCTTTGGAAAAATTCACGTCTCATTTTTGACTTAACGACTCTTAATCCTGTGACATGCTGGTCTCAAAACTCCTGCTATTGTTTCTGTGGGGCATGACATTTGTACAGAGTGGATTTCTGCAACCCTTGCTTTATTTTTTGGATCTTCTAATTTGGGTTCTCTTAACCCTACCCAACTGTGTGACTTTTCCATCACATTTGGCTTAAACATTCTTATTTAAATCTGTTTTTCAAAATGAGACCACCCTTCCATCTGGGATATATCAGAGTTGGGAAGGTGTTTTCAAAGTCTCTAAGAGGATATTAAATAACAGGAAAATAAATTTTGCAGGAACGAGGATGATATCTGTTTTGTTATAATATCAATATAATTCTATATTGATACATAGGAATTATTAATTAAATATTTATTCAGCGAATAGGTAGAATTAAGCAGCCACAGGTTTAAAAAGAAAATACGTTGCAATTTTTGATAAGCTGTATGGTGTATACATTTGTGTGCAAAGGGTAGAAATTTTGGGATTGGCGGTAGATTTGCCTTCTTATTTTTGGTATCTGTTAAGCCACGAGCAGTTCGTGAATAGGGCTGGGTGTTGAAATACACTCGTTTGAGCACTTATTGGAGGGGTGGAAAGAGAGGTTCCTAAGAGATTGTCATCATTTACAAAATCAGGTTGCTGAATGGCGTGAGGTCCAGAGAGACAGGGTTTCTATGGGCTGGTAGAAATGTGCGCTGGATGCTGTTGCTAGGCGACAACCCATGCCAGCTACTGTTGAATGAAGGCCAAGAAAAATCACAGAAACCAATGGACTCACAAGTAGAAAGGTTTACAACCAGAATACCAACTTTTGTGTTCATTTTACTGTTATAGATGCCACAGGTCTTGACCAGTACTTGGTGGGGAGGGTTTCTTTATGCAGAGACAATGTACCAAGTTGTCCCCAAAGCCACTGAAGTTTGCTGTGGCTAAGTATTAGTTATAGGATTTGTGTAGAAAATGTAAATTTGAAAGGAATGAACACATTTTTCTACATGATGCTCCGTTCCCGTCAATATGTAGCCACCCACCTATTTTTCTGCTATTTGAATATTCCATCCTTGCTCTTTCTCACTTTGGCTACATGCTTCATGCAGAGTAGATCTGCTCTAGACAGCATGTTCAAACTATACTTTTAACCAGAAAATTCTCTCTTTCAGCAGGTGTTCAGGGTACTGTGGTTTGCCATCAGTAACTTGACAAATCCATTCCTTTTGTTTCATGGAAGAATTCCAGTGGAAAAATTGTGACAATTACTATGTTGTGGATTGCATCCATAATTTAGAATCACAAGGTAGCAAGCCTCTGGCCATCAGTCCCGTTTTGCCTATATTTGATGTATGTTTCTGAATGAAGCAGGTACCAATTCACTCTAACTGTATTCCACATGCCTAAGTATATGTTAAATAGTATACCTTCCCATATGTAAATTATGTGTACGTAATCAAGTTACACTAGCATGTACATTTCCAAACTAGTTAAAATGTATTTGGGGTTTATTTCCCAGCCCACTTTTGCCTTATAGATAATCCTACATTGTTCATATTTTAAATTGTGAAGTGTATTGCCTGTGATTGACATGGGGTTTTTTGGGGGTCTTATCTTAAAGGTCCAGTCTTCTATAGTTACTTCTACCTCTGTTGTTGCAGAGAAGTAGAGGATGGCCCAGTAAACAATTCTTGGGGTCCCATTCTCAACTTTAGCCAGAACACCATTTTTTTATCCTTTTGCATAATGGGTTTTATGTAAGATTTCATTTGGAAAAATGTTTGTAGACCTCTGACGTGGAACTAGGTGGACCAGGAGGAATCATCCAGCATTTTCATAGGGTGGTCTAAGAATCATGTAGATGGGCTGTAGATGGGTTTCCATTAAAAGAAACTAAACCTGAGATACCTGGTTACCCTCAAGACTAACTCAGAAAGATTTTGTAAGAGTTGGACCTACGACTATACACTTTAAACAGGAAATCTTGTGCACATTGATTTAACATTTTTATATGAAATCCATTTCACTTTTAAAATTATATATGTAACATGTGTGGTTAAGGTCTAATAGTCCATATGCCCACTACCCAATTTAAAAAATAGGAAAGCACTGCTTCCTTCTGTATAGCCCTCTGTGACCGTTGAAGGGATTATGTTAACTTGAGGGAGTTAGGACCCACACCTCCGTTGGGATTAGGATTTGTGAACCACCCTAGATTGGGGAGCAAGAACTGGTCTGGATTAAAGTCTGAGTAATTTGTGAGCTGGCCAATGAGAGAAGATTACCCATCCAGATGTGGGAGGGCCAGCTGGAATTACAAGGGTATAAAAGGAGTGAAGAGGGAAGATTGTTACAGCTTCTTCCTCTGGGAAAGCCCTTGCCTTTGCAATCGTCTGTGGAAGCTGACTTGCTACGTGCTGCAAATCGTCAGCACAGATTTGCTCCTGTCTCAACTTGTGCCTGTCTGCCCGTTGCTGCTCTTCAGTTGCCATTCTTTAGACTTTGGTCTTCCCCTGAGATCTGCCGCAGACTCTCACCTCACCGGCTGTCCTGCAGTCCTGGTTGGGAGATCTGCTTCATGGCTGAGCAGCTGTCTTGGACCATCTCTAGTCTTGGATTTGTAAGCCTTCCTAATAGACCCTTTTGTGATAAAATCTGTAAATTTTGTTTTCTCAAAGAACCCAAAACTAATATGCCCTCTAAATACAATTTCTTTCTCTTTCCTCATTTTCTAAGTAGTCAGTAACAATTGTTGTGACATTGATTTTCTTGATTTTATTTATTGATTGTATTTAGCTTTATTTTTGTATTTCTTATCTTATTTATTTTTTTGAGACATGGTCTCTCCCTGCAGCCCAGATGATCCAGGCTGGCCTTGGACTCGTGAGAAGCCTCCTGTCTCAATCTCCTGAGTGCTGAGATTACAGGCATGTGCCATCATGCCCAGCTTATGTGGTTCTGGGGAATCAAATTGGGGTACTTAGTGCTTGACTTAGTGCTTGCTAGGCAAGCACTTCAGTCATTGAGCCATTCCTCCAGCCCTGTATTTAGCTTTAAACAACATATAACTTGATTTTCATTTGGCTTTGACCTTTACATAAATGGAATGACAATGACATTTTATGTATTATTTGTTCCTGCCCTTTGGGAACATTCCAAAATTTATCCGTTGTTCTGTTTATGAACTCTAGTACTGTTAAGGTTTTGCTCTTTCAAACAAATGCTGCCATGAACATTTTTGTATGTGTTTCCTACTTGTGTAAAAGTTATGAGGAAATATTTAGGGCACATAGATACCAGGGTAGTTAAGCTAGGTGAACAATTACTGGGCCGTGTGCACACATTCACATTTATTAGATGATGCCAATTTTCCCTCAGTGTTACTATATCAATGATAAGAAATTCTGTTGGCTCTACTGGTTTTAAATAGATCATCACATATATATCTAAGAAAGTGCGGGCGACTGAAGAAGGCATCACTCTATTCATCTGGCCAATGATTTCTCAAAGAATCCTGTCTGACTTGGCTGTATATGGTTAGCATGAAGAGCTCAAGTTTTTAAAGATCTAAATATAGAAGCTACAGCTTGAGATTGCAGCTTCTATTATTCTGGTCTTTAGTTTATTTATTCATTGATATTTTTTTCAAAAGAAAATAATGAATAGCAAAAGTTGCCCATGACTTGTAGCAGTGGCCTGAGTCTCACTACTCTAAATGCTCCCAAATGCTATAAATCCTCAGAATCAATCTATACATGGATTAGTGCTTTTATAAAATCTGAGATGGTAGAGTCTGATAGGTTTTTTGTTTTCCTCTTTTATTCTGTCCAATTTCAGGATGCATATCACTGATTATTACCCTTTACCTGTGTTGTGGTTTTAATGTGTTCTTCGAAGTTCATGTGTTGGAATTTTAATTTCCATGCCACAATGTAGAGAGCTGGAACCTTTAAGAAGTGATCAGGCCATGGGAGCAAAGCCTCCTGAGTAGATTACTGTTGTTGTTAAAGGGAGCAAGTTCAGCTTCCCCTTGCCCTTTCTTTGCACTTGTGCTGTCTCGCTCATCCACTTCCCACCATGGGAGGATGAAGTAAAACTCTCTTGCAAAATGCCAGCCCCTTAATTTTAAAATTTCCAATTTCTATCGTTGTGAGAAACGATCTCTGATCTTCATGAATTATGAGTCTACAATCTTTGTTATAGTAATGCAAAACAGATCAAGAGACCCCATCTGATAGAGAGGACAATGTGTACATCTTCCATTTTCCTCTAGTTTGGGATTGGAACAAAGGCTTTTTCACTTAATGACGTTTCATGAAGCACAAGCCAGGGATGGTACATAGTGCTGGAGGATAAGGCCACAGCTGAATTGCCAGGATGACATTAAGGTTATAAAGAAGTAATTATCTCAGGCAAAGAAAGGATATAAATGTACAGGAATACACAAATGTTTTCAATTGTTGATAATGGCAATTTTTTAAGAATAGCCTTGTTAAGATTCTTCTGTAATGCATAACAAACACATTTTATTTTTTTAAGCATGCTTTCCTAGATTTGGGCACATAAACACATAAATAGGAAGAACTAGATTGTCATTTATATGCCAGCATTTTTTAGACTGAGTTTAAATGGATTCATTAGAATGAGATGTATAGTATTTAGAAAGCTGGGAGGAGTTTCTAGACCTAGGAGACGAGGGCAGGCAGGGTCTTCAGCTGTTAACAGTATGTATATGAATCTAGTAGTACATAATAAATGACAGCTTGAATGGAAAAGCTCTATTTATACCAAGCAGGGAAAAGGCTACAATTTATGAAGCTCTAAATGAGTCATCAAGGTTTCTCTTTATGGGGGAAGATAATATTAACAGCTGTTCTATTGGATTCCATTTGCTCAATTCAATAGGACTATTCTAATGGCTTATTTATTTAATGTTTTGTATCATGTAAATATTTTGGTCTGATCATAAGATGCATTCGGATTTCACATTACATTTATACTTTTGTAATGAGATGCTTTTGTATGTGCTTTTTGATCCAAGGAAATCATGAAAGCAGAGAGCAAAGGTGTGTTTAAGAACAAATGCTTGATGGAATGATTAGCGATATGGGTCAGAATCTTACTGAAGATTTCTTCTTATGTCAACAACAAACTGCTGCCTCCTTCTTTGACTTCCACAATCACATGACACTCTTCTCCTTGCTGGTCTCCTTTCTCTCACTCCTCGATTTCTTTGCCTGGTTTCCTTGTTAGACAGTGCTGACTGACTGTGGTAGGTGATGCTTGGGCAACCAAAGTGTCAGTGACACGCAGGGCAAGCATCTAGTTTGGGCTCCTGCCACCAGTCCTAGAGGAATTGGCAAAAGGCTTTGTTCCACATAGTCAGCAGGGTCGTAGTCTCAGAGGGACGTCCCCAACTTCCTAGGTGCATTGCTGGAACACATAGTCCCTTCAGTTGCCACAGCAAGAAAAGGAAACTACAGAAACATTTCTGGGCTTTTCTTTCCCCCAGGCTAGAAGTGACACATTCTGTTTGTAGATCACTGGGTGAGGGCCATCTAGGAGAAGGGAATAGGGCTGGAGAAGAAAACAGAGCAGAGTGCAGGCGAGTCAGATAGACATACTAGACACTAGAAAACTTCTAGAGGAATTCCCCCTACATTAAAATACAGTGATGTCTTCCAGCTCTCAGTGAGGTCCTCCTGAGGATTTAGGTGTCTGTAGAGCACTCCCAAGAGAAGCTTTCCTGTGGACAGAGATGCCACTGATGGCATCTGCCATCACCCTTCCACTCAGGAAAGGTCCCTGTGAGGAAGTTTGATCCTTATTTTTGTCAAGAGAATCAATGTCAGCTCCCTTAATCACTCCTCCAACTGCATCACCACAAAAATTTATTGGCAAACAGAAGCCACGACAAATTTCGAAAGCGGAATTACTGATTTAAAAGTTCTTCTCATTTTTAAGTATATTGCAATCATATACAGACCCACCACACTTGTGTGGAATTTCCTGCTTCCCGTACTTGCTCCTGCTTTGGCCTGAGGGACTTTCCTGCCACTTCTCCAGCTCTGAGTATTGTCAGTCTTTTAAACCTTATGGGTACATTAGGTGGGGAGAAGAGGATCACAATGAAGAAGCAGAAAATGAACAAACAAACACACAGAAAGTATGACTTGGGGAACAAAAGGTGATTCGGGTAGAGAAAATGACCTTAAAATTGAGGATTCTCAGAGATTTGAGAATATACACAAAAAAGAAAGAGAACCATCTGTTATAATAAGTAGATATTTAGAAACAAGGAAACACTGGTTGATAGAACAACAGTTTCAAGAAAAGTCAGAAGACAGAGCAAGCTGGTAACCTGGAGGATGCGCGCGCACACGCGTGTGTGTGTACAGTATATAATACATACATATATTTTATATAAGATTACATACATTATTTATATATATATATGAATTGTAAAAAGTATGAGATTTGAAAGAAAGACTTTAACTGGTCAATATCTGCTTACTGATTAGCGTTTCTATCAAGGATGAGTAATAATAATAGTAATGGAGATATTGATGGCGATTTCACTGACCAGAAGAAAAATATGCCTGCTGAGTCATTGAATGCTGATCAGGATAAAAACAAATGAGTGAAAAGTTCTATCATGAAATATGATCTATGGAAGTTGAAAAAATGAAGGGTCAGAGAGCACACTGAATGCTCCCAGCATGGAAGGAGAAAAGAGAAACAGTGGCCAACTAACCTATCAAAAACAAGTTGCATGAAAACACATGAAACGCATGAAAGTCAACAGGCCACGTTGTGGTTATGACTACAACGATGAACGTAGGAAAACATTGACCATGTAAAAGTAATTATTTAAAGAGAGGAGCAGTGGGATGTCATATGTGTTTCAAGTTCTTCCTCTTAATCCAATTTGGGAAATTTAGAAATAAGGTATGTGTGTGTGTTCAGTGAAAATGGAAGAGTTTGACTCTAAGAAGTGGACTTTTTTGGGCTAGAGCTTAGGGTAAGGGGATGTTTTACGTAAGAATTTGGTAAGATTTGATTTGGGGGGGAAACTATTTGGAGATATTAATAATGGAAAGAGAATTACCGGTGGCCAGGGTGCTTACACAGAAGCTCAGCCCTTCTTTTTGCGGGTCATGTTTTGTGGCCTGGTCAGAGTCTAACCGACCAGCTTGGTTATCGCGTTTAGTGCTGGGGTGCAGGACAGCTGGCAGAGCACTGTGTCAGGAGATCTTTTGCTTTTGTTCTTTATCAGGTTGACTTATCTAGCCTTTCAGCCTTGCCTGCCCCGATTTTTTTCTTTAACTGATGAGGTTGGATTAAATTGGTGAATTTCAGGCTGTTATAGAGCTCTGGGACTAATAGCGACGTATTTGGGAAGCAGCTCCTGAGAAGGAGGGGACTCAGATTCCCCTCCGCAATTTTCACCCGACCGATTGCGCTTCCATCTGTTTCAATCCTTGCGTTCTACATAGGATCTCATGTGAGTGAAGGGCGTCGTGTCAGTCGATGGAGCAGTCTGGGGTTCTTTTGAGTTCTAAAATCCAGGGGTTCTGGAGGACACAACCATGCAGAAGAAAAGACATATTCGGTGTTAATGAAGAGCCTTATTTTTACAAATTCCCTTTAAAAATGAACTAAGGATAAAAGATTCCTTTGGCATAAATTCACATTATTAACTTAGGAAGAAAATGTAGGGATAAGTACAGCATCAGCTTCTCAGTTTAAGTCATTTTGTAAGCACCCCCTTTCATATCTGTAACTGTTTTTTGTTGACCAGGCTTTCTGATACAGTTGCTCTCTCCATTGACAAATTTATGGGCCTTTCCTTTTCCACATCTGAGGAAAAGATATGTAATAGCTTAATTAAATCTCCCCCCTCCTTACTCCATCATGGTTCTTGCTAGCTGTACGTTTTCTCCTTTTCTGCTGTCTATGAGATGATAGAAATGACAGAAAGGAGAGATACTGCTTGGGCTGTGCAAATGTCTGGATATAAATTAATCTTAAATTAATCTGGAAAACATTAAATTAAACTAATATTTAATGAAGTTGAGCTTTGGGGAAGTAAATTGTGATTTGATTCAGTGTTTCAAGGCAGAGGGCTGTAGAAATATAGGACCTCATAATTAGACATTTGGTGTTAGAATGCTGTGGGTCAGGATTTGTATTTAGCTTTTCTTAGTTTCTAGGTTAGAAAAGAATCCCCATTTTCTCTGTGACATTTATTAATCTTTGCCCTGCTTTTATGTGAATAAGTTTCCTTCCTTCTTTCCTCCCTTCCTTCCTTCTTTCCTTCCTTCCTTCCTTCCTTCCTTCCTTCCTTCCTTCCTCTCTGCCTCTATCTCTTTCTTTCTTTCTTTCTTTCTTTCTTTCTTTCTTTCTTTCTTTCTTTCTTTCTTTCTTTTGTCTTTCTCCTTTTCTTTGACAGGGTCTTGCTCTGTAGTCCAGGCTACTCCCAAACTCCCTATGTAGCCCAGGTTGACCTCAAACTCAGCAATTCTCCTGCCTCAGCTTCCAAGTGGTGGGATTACAGGTGAGTGTAAACCACACCCTGTCTAATTTTTTTTTTTTTAATGTGGTGGTAGGAAATCAAACCCAGGCCCTTGTGCATGCTAGACAAGTGTTCTGACTGCTGAGCTGTGTTTCAATCCCTACAAATCACTTTTCTCTCTAAATTCATTCTTTCAATTTTCTGTTGATTAGATACTTGCTAAATACCCATGATGTGCCAGGAGCGGGGAATGCTATGGTGAACAAGATGAGCAGCTGGGCAGATCACTGGCTTGCTGGAGATTACTGTGTCCTGGAAAGTCATACTGGTAAGCAGTACTGTGACCAGAAACTGCAGAACGCTAGGAGGGTATAGAAGTTAATTTCCACGACCAAAGGGCCTGTCAGCTTAACTAGGACGTACGCCCAGGTATACAGACCATTTTGGCCTGCCATTATGATTTGGCATTTAAACTGATGAAGATCAAATGAAAATAGATATCATTTGGTTCTTGTTTTGGTGAGAGGGTAATTATTTTGGTCTCTCTGATAATGTAGGAAAGACAACCTACCCAACATTTAGGTAGAATATAGTGGGTGACACCACACACATACATCCCAAGAGGGTGTGACACCAGTTACATAACTGAGGTCTCTGACTAGTCACAGAGGGTTAAATGCTGCGGGTTCTCTCTTAGATGAGACACCTAAAATGTAATAAAAAGACCAAAACAAAAGACAAAAGGAAACAGAAAGACAGCCTGCATGGGGATGGGAAGGGTCCTGGGGGAGCGGGTAGAGGGAGAAGGGGAAGAAAGGCATGCATGATTGAGATGAGGCATGTGTTAATGAATTTCCCAAGATGACTGTGGTTGCTGTGCATCACAAATACATTCTAATGAAGCAGTAAAACAAGTGCGGCCTTTTGCAAAAGATCTCTAGGAGGTGTGGCATGGTTTGAGAATGCCAAGAGGCTGGCCTGGGACCTCCTGCGGTGAGAAATGAGGCAGATGAAGGTTCCTGTGTGCTGGTGAGGCCCTGTGCCACTTGGAGCTCCTGCAGTGTCCAAAGGAGGGCTTTGCTATCAGCTTTCTTGTAGGTGGTACACAAGGAGAAAGGGAAGAGAGGCTTAAAAGCTGTCCAAGAAGGGTCAAAAATAAAGTTAAGACAATGGCTAGTCTGTTTCCCCAGATGGACAAAGCTTTTCTTTGCTCTAAATTCTAAAGCTCTTAGTTTGCATGAGACCAGGTGGGGAGCCCACACAGGACAGTGGATGACACTCTGTTACCTCATTTCAATTTTAATAAGAGGTGCTCAGAATACTGGTTGCCTGTATTGTGTAACTGGAGCTTAGGAAAGCAAATCTGGAGCACCTCAATAATGGGGTTCTTAGGCCAACGGCAGGACAAGATGGGGTCTGCTGCAGAAGCTTCAGGTGTGCCTGTGTTTGCTTGCAAGGCTTGCAAAGGCTTGTAGCCTTTAACGGCAGGACTTCTGATAGGGGCTATGGAATGGTTTAGATACAAATTACTAACCAAAGTCTCATGTATTCAAGGTGGAAATTTTAGAAAGTAATTTGATCATGAGGGAGTGCTGTAGTACTCAGCAGATTAAACCATTAATAAGTTTGTAGCTGAGCCTGTTGTTAGGAGGTGGATGGATACTGGTCAAAAGAAGTGAGTCACTGGGGGGCGTGACCTAAGATTGTGTTTTTGTCCTAGCTGTCTGCTTTGTTTCTCTACTTCTTGGCTTTCATGGATTTACATGAAGCTTTCCTCTGCCATGCCTTGCTGCCATCCCTGTTCACCATGTAGATTCTGCCTCGAAGCCAGCCAACTGTAGACTGAATCCACTGAACCTGTGAGCCAAATAAGCCTCTTTAAGTTGTGGGTGTCAGTATTTTGTCTCAGCAGCGACAATGTGACTAATACAAGCTGGGAAGCAAAGAGCTTAAAAGTGACTTGCTGACAATGAGTAGAATATCTTACCTTGTTGATTGGGATAAATTCTTACACTATTAATTATGAAGCAAATAATGCTATCCTCAATATGCTGTGAAGGTTGAGGAACCTAACTAGAACCACTTGATCTGACTTAAAATGTTGGAAATTAATTTCATTCCTGATCTCTTTATATGATTTCCTTCCATTTTTGTCTTTCTTTTTTTCCATCGAGCTAGGGAAATGAGGTGATAGATAATAAGAGAGATCATATATCTACATTTGAATTTAAGCTTTTTAAAGTTTTATGCTTTTCACTATGTGATGATACAAATGCAGATTTGGATGATTTCACTTCAGATATCCCTAGACAAGCCTGCTGGTCAACTTCTCTAGGTCTTTTATCAATGCTCTGGATAGGAAGCAGCTTTGGAAGCAAACCTGCTACAGTCCAGGTCCAGCTGGCATGCAGAGTGCTGTCTATTCAGGAGAGAATGAGGTGCAAATCAGGGAAGAATAAGGAATGGAAATATTTGGGGAAAACACTGGCATCTTTAAAAAGGTGGGCATATTCTCTTCCAAATTGTTCAATTAACCCTGAAACATCTGAGGGTTATTAGCACTATGCAAAATGGAAGCAAAATCACAAATCAGGCAGCAGCTGACCACACTGCCAGGGTATCTATTAGTCCTCATTTTTGGTTAGTGACACGGCATTTAATGGGACTTCGTGGACATCTTGTTGCTCTCCTTGATTCAAAAGTTTGGCTTGTCAGGCAGGTTTGTTATTAGACAAAAGGCAGCTAACCCAGAGATCCCAGAAGAGAAGTTTGAGCATGTGAGCTCTCCGCCAAATATAAAAGAAGAGTCAAGCTTGGGTAAGACAGTTTCAGCTCCATTGCAGTAAAAAAATCAGTCTTGCTTTTAGTGGGGCGTTTAAGACTGGCTTTGATGTAGGTTCCTTTGTTAAGCCTGACTTTCTCCTGGTAGAGATAGATATGCTATTCTGTTTTGTTCTTACCACTAGATTTTTGGCACAACTTTGGCCCATTTCTAGAAGAATCAATACGCTCTTCCTGTTCTTTAGAGATGCTGCTCATGAATAAGTCAGAAATAAAATACAGGCTTCGGTGAGCTTTGACTGCCCTTAGGATGCCCCGATTCAGGGGAGTCTAGATGACAGAAAGGAGAAGCGTAAGTCTCTCTAGCTCATTTTAATGATGCTTGTACTTTTGAACACCTACCATATGAAAGACACTGTGCTAGATGTTATAAGATGTGTAGGAAAGATTAAGGTTTGGGCCCAGCTCTCAAGGGCTGAGAGAGAGAGAGAGAGAGAGAGAGAGAGAGAGAGAGAGAGAGAGAGAGGCAGACAGAAGGTGAGAGAGAGAATGTACCATGGGTGTGATAGGGTAACAGCTTTAACTAAAACAACATGGTACAGGAGTATAGTGCAAATGTTAGGTAAGACATGTGTTGAGAACATTGCAGTTGGTTTAAATAAAAGGAGGAGGAGCTGTGGATCAGCAGAGCATTGCTAACAGAGTGGGAATGGGTGAAGGAATGTTGACAGGATAAGACCACTTGAAACTCATCCAAATGTCCAAAAGACAAAAGAGGGAAGTTTGAAGAGTTTTAAAATTAAGTAAAAAGGCCTGTAAAGCTCTGATTAGAATTTATGGTGATTAGCACTGAGAAGTGAAAGTATAATAAGCCTTAGCATCACTAAGATTGTGTAACAATGAGGTAGATTTTGTGTCCTAAGAAGAGCGTATCAAGTACGTGTGAGGCTCAGACCTCTGAAGCAAGTGGGCATGAGAGGAAGAAAGGCCAGGAGTGACTGGAGTGAGCCGGCCTCGGTGTGCACCGTGAGCCTGCGGCCTGCCTGGGTGGCGCTGTGTTCACCGAGTGCCTAGTAGCAGGATGAGTCTTTACCTGAAAGTCATTACCTGCACTGAATATTTCTTTGAAATTGAGTACTACTCTTCTATAAAAACATATATTTGAGGCTTTTGTAGATAAATGGACACAACTTGAGACCATCGTGCTCAGTGAAATGAGTCAGACTCAAAAGGTAAAATATCTCATGGTTTCTCTAACATGAGAAACCCAGAGTACAACCATTTTATAGAATAAGATGGGTGTAATAGTGGGAGTCATGGAGGGATGAGGGAGGCAGCAGGGGGACTGAAAAGGGGGAGAAAATATTGTAATGTTGACATGATATATATGTACACAAAATACTCCAGCTTGATGTAACCATTGTATAACACACACACACACACACACACACACACACACGCACACACACACGCACACACTCACAAAACAGGGAAAAGGAAAAGGAAAAAAATACTCTAAAAATGGGAAGTTTTAAGGATCTGTTAAGTATCTTTCTACTCTGATAAACCCACTGCTTTGGGTGAGCAGAAAGGAACCAAATGCTTCCATATGGAACTACCAGATTAAATGGATTCTTTTCTGTCATTATAATGAATGATTATGTAGCTACTTTGGGTTTCTCATAGTAAAACACACACAAAGGATAGTAGCATAAATTAGGACTTGCTATGGGTTAAATTGTGTCTTTCAAAGAAGAATGCTCAAGCCCTAATTTCTTGTTCCTGTGAGTATGACTATATCTGAAAATAAAGTCTTTGCAGTTATAATTATGTTAAGATGAACTCATGCTGGAATAGGGTAGGCTCTAAATGATGGTTGCCCTTTAAGGAGAGAAGGATTTGGAGACCCACAGGGAAGAAGGCCGTGTGACCTCAGAGGCCTGGAGCAATAGGCTACAAATTTAAGATTGCCAAGGTTTACCAACAACCTCTGGAAGCATCTCAGAAGAGTTCTCTGCAGAACTTTAAGACAGAGCATGGCCCCGCTGGCACTGAGTTTGGAACTCAGGGCTCCAAGCTGAAAGGATGGATTTCTCTTGTTTTAAATTACTCTGTTTTGGTAGCTGCGGGAAACTAATTCTGGGCCTTCATATAGTGTTAATATAGAACTGAGTTGGCTCTTGTGTCTTTGGTCTGAATCTTCCCATATGGACACCCTGGGATGCATAGCTCTCTTCCTCACTAGTTCTCATGAGAAACCCCACTATATCCACATGTTGCAACTTGGTGGCATGTTTCAATGAATGATTGGGAGGTTCCCAGAAGGGACTCTCCTATTTCCCGTCACACCTTCTTCTTAGGTCCTCTTTTCACTCTCTGACCCTTTTCCTGACAGAAAAAAGCAAGGTCATTCCCCCCTTATCCTGAGGACTACATTCCCCAAGTACCCCAGTAGGTGCCTAATACCAAAGATAGTATCAAATCATATGTATACTGTTTTTTTCTATACATGCATATCTACAAGAAAGCTTAATTTATACATTATGCAACAGTAAGAGATTATAAATAAAATAAAACAATCATAAAAATGTACTATAATACATAAATACTTTTGCACTTTGGGACCATTTTAAGTAAAATAATAGTGATTAATCTTTGCATAGCAAATATAGTGTATTTACGCTGGAAAAATGACTGGTAAATCTTAAGTTGGACAGAAAAGGACAGAATGAGATTTTATGTCACTGACAATGGTGCACAACTTAAGGCTTATGAATTTTTCATTTCTGCAATTTTTCATTAGATCAAAGTTGACCACAGGTAACTAATACTGAAAAGTGAACTGTAGGTAAGGAGGTGCATAATTTATCTTATGTTCCAAAAAGCAGTAGTGGAGTGACTTTAGTCCTCGAGTCTGTTCCTGCTTGTGAGGTCATTTCTTTCGAATAAATATGGGCTCATCTGTGGGGAATTCAGGTGGACAACATTTCTGCATGTCACGGCTGTGCCACTTCCTTATTTAGAAGGTAATAACGTGGACTCAGGATGGTGAGGCAATTTCTGGCTGGAATGGTCCCTCTGAGGAGTGCCTTTCTTCTCTTCCTTCTATCCTGAGGAGCTTCTAAGATACTCTCAGGGCTCATCTCACCTCCCAGACCTTTCTTGGTATCTCAGCCCGATCTCATTTCTGTGTCTCTCCAAGGCCTCATTGTAGACTGCTGTATTTCAGAAGTGTCTTCTCCCTAAGTTCTAAGTGAGGTATGTCAGGTCTTGGGTTTTAAGTGGAGACGTACCTATGCAGAGAATGAGAAAATTGGGTCTGTACCTAGCTACTGTATTCACCTGTTTTTTTCCCCCCATATATACGGAGATACTTTATTTAGAGAATACTACTTTACTGTGTCTTAACTGTTATAGTTTAGATCTAGAAAGTTCTCTCATAACCTCATGTATTTGGAAGTTGATTGGATTGTGGGGTTAACTGGGTCGTGTGGACTAATTTATTGATTTCACGTGCTGGTAACAGGTAGGGGCTGGGGTGGGTCCCTGAGAGTGCATCCTGGAAGGATATAGTCTTGCCTTAGTTTCTCCTCAAGCACTCAGCTTCCTGTTGTGATGCCATGAGCAGCCGTCCACTGCTAGGCCATTACCAGCTAGCCGTGCAAGGACTGAGACCTCTGAACTGTGAGCTAAAATAAACCTTTTCTCCTTTAAGTTCTGTGTTAGGTATTGTGCCCTGGCAATGAACAAGTGACTAAGAAAGATATCACCTCCCTTATGGATGACGTGACTGAGTTTACCCAATTCATGCTACTTAGGTTTTTGAACATTACTAAATCTGTGGAACACTGGAGATACAATTTCTACACGTGTGCATGCATATAATTTTAAAAGACTAATGATTTATATCCTAGGCAGTTAAGTCTTGGTTGGCTCCTTTGGCACATGCTTAAATTTCAAAACACTTTTGGAAGAACTTGATTGATAGAAAAAAATGGCTGTAACCCATGCTTGGAAGTAGTCAGTAGAGAAATAAAGCTTGTTTGTTTCATCAGAACACAAGAATAGAGAAAGGAGAGGACAGTAAGGAAAGGATCTATTTGTACAAGAAACTCTGGTCATAGACCTCTGTTAGGGTGGACCCTAAAGTTTTAAGCCATAGTCATGCCTCTGGACAGTATTTAAGAATGGTTCTCAAACAACAGTGACCTGTAGTGCACACAATAAGGGATGAAATGTTTGTAAAGAATTCAAAAACAAGAAAGTATAAAACTGTTGAAAATCTGGCCTGGACTTTATCAGCGTTATGAGTTGGCAATTCTCAATCATGTCAGAGACTAAATACTCTGGAAAAAGATCTCTTGAGATTTGAGTCCTAAGAAATTTTTGGAGTTGCTGTTGGGTTTTAAATAGTAACAAAATTAGCATGATGTTATTACTTATTAAACACAGCATTTTACATAAATGTTAAAGAATTTCTAGTTGTCTGGTCGGTCCCTGACACCCGTGGGCCCTGTGACATGCTCATTTCAGGAGGAAGGTCCTTTGGTTCATAATAATTTGGTTTGCTAGGATGGTCAGTCTTGATTGTCAACTTGATTAGACTGACAAGCACCCAGGAGAGTAGTATAGCACACTTCTGAGTGTGTCTGCGAGGGTTCCTGTGAATCATCTGTAATCTAATCGAGGACTACCTGAGACAGTAGGCCAGTGGTGACAACTCATCTGAATGCTGGTCTGGCTTTGTGCACCACCCCCCCCCCCCCACCCCTTCCTGTGCTTTGCCACCTCGCCTCCTGCTCTCATGTTCTACCTTATCTCCAGCCCAGAAACAAGGGAGTCTAGTAATCGTGGACTGAAATCTCTGAAGCTGTGAGCCAAAACGAATCTTTCTCTCTTTGTTTTCTCAGACATTTAGTCATATTGATGAGTAACAGACTTGGTGTGGATGTAGCTTTTGGATTATGCTATCTCTAATTTTAAAGAGTAAAGTTGAAGTAAAAAATGATAAATAGCAAATTGTAAATAAATAATGATTAATAACAGTGATTATTAAGATGAAATCAGAGAACTTGAATTTGTTCAGTTCTGACATTCTATGTGACTCCTTGGAGCTTGTGTTTGTATTTGTAATTTACAATAAAGAAGAATACGGATGGTGGTCAGTAGAATATTGAATATAATATTTTATTGACAAGGGCTCATTTTAGTTCTGCATGTAATATTTTACAGAGGTGAGACATGTATTTTAAATTAAAACTTATATTCATTTAAAATTGTTAATTGCTTTAAAAATACAAAAGAGCACAAAAAAGTTGTATATTTGATACCATTTAATAATTTTAAAATTATACCTCTTGCAGAAATTTTGGTTTTATTAAAATTTACAAATTATTTACTGGACAGTGATTTAGAGGAAACATTATTAAACTGTAACCAGTAAAGTTGAAAAAGTAGATATATTAAAAATAACTTGCGGTTTAGGGGGATAACTCACTTGTAACATTTGGTATGTTCCAGACCGTGGGTTCAGTCTCTATCTTTACAAAAAATGAATACATAGTTCTGCCTTTTTCCTTCTTGTACTATTATAGTCATGTTACATTTTTGATGTTTTTACTAGTATAATTATATAGGCAGTATATTAAGTTTTTCACTGCCTGACTTTTTTCTGGTTGTTGTTTGTTTTATTGCATAATGACTATGAAAATACTTTTGATATGTGGAAATAGAAGACGTTACAAAAACACAGCCTTTTGATGTCAGATTACATTGCTCATCACTGCTTCCATCACGTTGTGAAAATGACCGTGTGGTTCAAGTTTGCCTGTAAGTGACGCTTGGTCTTGGTTCAGGGATCAACCCTTGTAACTCTGAGCAGCAGAATCTGAAGCCGTGTGATTTTCTGATTTCTTATTAATAATGGAGGGTTTGGAGGGAGGCGACTTCCAAGTTGTTTCGCAGCTCTGAAATTTTGTGATGCAGACTGAGTTTCGTAAGCATACAACTGTGCACACACACACACGTGCACACATACACACAGAGACGATGACGGGCTTTCCAACACAGTGTTCATTTCAGGGAATTTCTGCTGTGACGGGTCAAGTTCTCCTACTAGGTAGACCGTTATGAAGGTGCGCCCCATCAGCCCTCTTCCTCTTGGCCACATTCCATTGTACGCTGGATGGTATTATCAGCATAAATGTTATTTGCAGTGCTATTAGTGTGATTTCTTCAAAACTTGGTACCCGTCAGTTAATATTTTGCCTGCCACAAGTTATATCCAATCTACATGTTCTGTTTCTAATGATGCTCATCAATATTCAAGTCCTCTTGGGAACCTGTGACGCTGAGGGTCCTGCTCTGGGCAGGCTTTTGCCAGCCTGATGGCACAACAATC
This sequence comes from Ctenodactylus gundi, assembly GCA_004027205.1. Taxonomy (NCBI): domain Eukaryota; kingdom Metazoa; phylum Chordata; class Mammalia; order Rodentia; family Ctenodactylidae; genus Ctenodactylus; species Ctenodactylus gundi. The sequence continues at coordinate 54,298 of PVKB01004467.1, forward strand.
TCTTCTCCCTGCGCAGCACTGCTTGGTGTGGGACAGCCGCCGGAGGCGGCTCATCACTGCCCCGTAACCCAAAAGCACAAGGAGTTTACCCCTGTGGGACCCCCTCTGACCAACAGGACACAGAGGCAGCAGGCAGTTCAGATGCCTTCCCAGGGTTCCCCAGAAGGCCTTATTAGGAGCCAGCAGAGTTGCTGTGGACAGAAGCCAATACGCCTCGCTTTTTCCCCTTCCCTGCCTCACTTTCCCTGCTGTTCGCCCCAGGCTCTGCCCGCAGTGGAATTGAGGCTAAGTCCTGAGAGTGAGCCTGGCCTTCCGCGGGAAGAAGTAAGTTAGGAACGCAGTTTCTCTCCATCTTTGATGTTGAGCGAACCGAGGCCTTGGTCCACATTTCAGCGGACCAGCCTCTTCATTTGCACGTTCTTAAATGCCTCGCTGCCCTCACAGACCGAGTGATGTGATGAACCGTTCCTTTTGCAAAACCCAAATTGAAAATGGCAGGAGTGTCGGACATGCACGAAGACGCCCATCAGGGTATCTGCAGGTTAAGTGTTGAAGCGTTTTATTATTACCCGTCTAGAGGCCGCTTTCCCAAGTGAGTGCGTCCTCCCCACAGTGGGGCTGCGGTCACGGCGCAGCAGCGCGATGTGGCTGTCCCAGAAGCTCCGTTGCGCTGGCTGGGTGAGCTTGCTAATTCCTGTCCCACCTCACACCTTGCCTTCGAAGTGCTCCGGGTGCCACGGAGAGCAGGACTTTCTGAGGCTGAGACTAAAAGTTTTCCTAGGGCTCCCCTGTCTTCCTGGCAGACTACGGAGTTTATTGGTGCCCTAATGAAAGGCGCGCAACGACTGCTGTCATGTCAAGAGCTCTGCGGTCGGGAAAGGCGACGTGATTTCATGGCTAATGATTCACTCCCTAATATCAGTGTGGGCTGCCGTGAAGATAACCAAGTTGAGCTGTCTTAGATCAAATGATTCAATTAGGCCAGCTGTCCCTATTTGTCATGGCTCAACTCGCTTTCAAATTACCTTTCCAAAGTGCATACGTGCCTTAGCATAGAAGTTAACAGCTCAACTGTTTTACAAAAAAAGGGACACTTAGGCATGATTTAAAAAAAAAAGTCACCTTTTTTTCCCCTTCCACAGAGATTTCTTTGCATTCCCCCGCCTTCTCTTGTGGGAGGTACAGTATGTCTTTGCTCACCTCGCCCTGCAGCATTCTCATGGGCTATTGTCAGCGTGGTTTTGCCCGGGCAGGCTTTAGGGACTCCACTTAGCTGGAAATCAGTAATTCTAAAGAGGAAGGCTTGGGCCGGGATCTCTTAAGTTGTTAATGGAAGGTTTGCCAAGGTTAAGATGTTTTTCTGACTAACTTCAATTCTTTCCATTGGCAGCTGTGCAAATTTTGGGTCAGAAAGGACAGACTTAGGAATGGGAAGTATTATGTCAGAACTCCTGAGACCAAAGGAATTCTGAAATAAAAGGATTTATTGAGCTGTTCCAGATGCTAGTCAGAAACGGGACCAGGTCTTCTCAAAACTACCAGCAGCAGGGCTAGGTAGCAGTGGGAATATATGCACTATTTCTGAGCTAAGAGAATTTTTTGTTATAAAAATAAGAACTTGGGGAAGGAGGGAATAAGTGTTTTCATCCTTGATTGATCTTACATTGGGTATCGATAAGAGAGGAAGTTTTGTGTGAAATGGGAAAAGATTTTAGATAGCAGATATGTTAGTTATTCTCTGTTTTTTTTTTTTTGGCCTGGAATTACCTTTTTCTTTGTTTTTATTGGTATGTATGTGCAATATACAATGGTTACATTATGCTTGAGGATTTTGTGCATATATACATGTCAACACCATGATAATCCCTTCCCTTCCTTCCTGCCCCTTTTTCCTCCCCTGACTCCCAATGTTTTACTGATTTTACTCTATAAATTGTCTGAATTCTGATTTTCTCATAATAGAGAATGCAATATTTAGCCTTCTGAGTCAGATTCATTTCACTAAGCATGGTGGTCTCAAGTTGCATCCATTTACCTATAAATGCCTCAAATCTGTCTTTATGGAAAATTAGTATTCCATTGTATCCAAGTACAAAATATTTTTTTATATCCATTGATGATCTGTTGATGGATACTTCGGCATCTTTCATAATTACTTTCTTGTCACTGTGTTGCCAGGAACTTAAAGGAGTACAGCTTTATTTAGTTTAGTAGAGGTCTCATGTTCATGGTCTGCCAGCAATAGTGGAAATGCTTGGCAGAGGGTCTTGCCAGAGGAAAGCTACTCATGGCATGGTGGTAGGAAGCAGAAAGAAGAAGGGCACCGCTGTGGATAAGAATGTACCCTTCCCCTTCCAGGTCACACCCCAGTGATCCTTCCTCCAACCAGGCCCCACCTCCTAAGAGCACACAGAATGGATTAATCCAATGATAAGCGCCCCTGGCTCACTTATCTTCCAGGTGCATGAGGCTCTTGGGAGACATTTCCGTTTCTGACTATGACAGAGGGCAGCCCAGAAGATGGAGCTGCTGCTTTAGGACTAGTTGTGGTTGTGCGCAGTACACAGTGGTACCTCCTGGGTAGTAAGTCTTGTGTACTTATCGACATGGTGTAGCATTGGAAGGTGTAGGCTTGCTGGAACAGGCAGATACTTGGGCTTAACCTGAAGGAGTGAGTATACACTGGGTCCAATCTTCTTCCCAGATTGGTTTCTGTTCTGAGATACTGTGAGGATCTCGGGCTCCAGAGTACTGACTCAGCTCTGGCTCCAACCCCAGCTCTGCCGTTTTATTCTAACACCTCCATTTGCCCACCCATGAACGGACTGTGACCTTCTGAAACTGTGAGCTAATATAAATCTTTCTTTCCCTCACTTGTGAGTGTCGTGTATGGACTCCCAGAAATAAAAATGTAACTAAGACAATGGGATTTGAGTTAAGTTTTTAATCTGCACTTAGCAACATCAGATGGCCTCTCTTTTGTTTTGGCCAGTAGCCTACTAACCTCTCTTCACTTCTATCCTGGAGGCTTTGGTATTAAATTTAGGAGATTGCAAAATTTTTCTTTCTTCAGGAGTAAGTAGGTGCTTCAGTGTGGCTTCAGGTCAGCTAGAGAAGCTTTTGTAAAAGAGAGTAGTGGAACATACCATGATTTAAAAGCTAAAAACTCTGGGATCTTGGTATTTCTATGTAAGATGTATAAGATGTGTATTGTCCTGGGACAGAAATGGTCCTGCTGTCACAGAGAACCTGACTAAGTAGCAAGTGAGAAAACCTGGGCTTCCTGCCTCATGTGTGAGGGGCACTGGGGGAAGCAGAGCAAAGTCTCCATGGGGCTTTTAATCAGCGACTCTGAAGCCATAGCTTATCTAGGAAGCATGGCTCTCAGCAGGAGAAAATCGGAGGGAGTAAATTGAGAATAGAATGACTGAGATGGGCAAGGGAGCAGGGGGAGTTTTATCTAAAAGGAAAGATTTTTTTTTTTTTTAAGGAAAGAGATCATTCCTTCGAATGAAATGGCAAAGAAAGAGATGGCAAAACCAGAAGGTACAAGTATAAAGATAGGAGAGAGGTGCCAAGTGCCGTGAAAGTGGGAGCGCTGGTTGCTTTTAAGTCTCTTTGTGTCTCGGGCACTGAGTTTCCTCATCTGTGCGGTTAAGCAGTTGAGCCTAGAGGAGAAAACTGAGAGCCCCTCCTGCTCTGACTCCCATGACACATGAGCCTCCTAATCAACCCCACTGAAAGTCCACTCTTCCCTGTTTCTTGAGTTCATTCTGAAAGATGAATACAAGACTCTAAGTTGCATGGCCTTCAAGGCCTCCGTTGCTCAGTCCCTGTCCTGCCCATAGTTTCCTTTTGACAGCAACTTTTCTATTAATTTCTACATTCCCCTAACTAGGGAAATACCTGCCTGGAGACATAATTAGCCTAATTCCCTCCACTGGCAGGCGGTGATTGTAGGCAGGTGATGCTCCACTGTAGTGACACACCAAATTCTAAAATAACTCTCTGCTGTGGGCTCCAACCTATCAAACAGGACACGAGGGGTGACCTCCTTCCCTCTCTCCTCTTACATCTTCCTTCCAGATTCATGTAACCTGGAGGTCCTGCTCCTGGGTGCAGCTTGGTACTTCTGACTCGACAGCAGCAGTGAGCAGGACCTATGGGTTTCAGAAGGCCTACCCGACATGGCAGGTGCAGTGGCCCTCAGGACCTGCTCGCCTTCAGGTATCTTGTTCAGAAGTTGTTGTTGGTTTTTCCCCCTTTTTGGCCTCAGAACTAGGACAGCTAACACACTAAGGTATAATGTACATGTAGGAACAAATACTTAGGAACGTATAGCTGAAATGAAGAGATTTTAACCCAGGAGCTTGCCTGTTCCTCATTACCAACCCACAAACCCCTCCATCCCTGCAGCTCTGGTACCATTAAGTGCTGACGCCCAGGGCTGAAAACATCACCAGACTGTCAGTTCTTCTGCTGCTGCATTGCAGAGAGAAGCAGGCAGCCAGCTCCATCCTTATACCTGCTGGGAGTGAGTTTGTGAAAGACGTTAGAAAAGGGACTTACCTCTTCCCAAATATGTGATTGTCTTTTATAAATCTTTATGTTGTATTATAACCTTTATATCCTTGCCCTAACAATTAGGTCTCTTGAGAGAAAAGAAGGGAATTATGAAATTGATCAGCACACGTTAGCAAGCATAGCCCCGCCCCTGCTGTCCACAGTTGTGTCCAGTTCTGGTGGAGTCTTCTGTGTGCAACAGGGGCCTCTTGAAGCCCCAACTACCTGCTGGAAACCCAGAGTGTCACAGTCATTTTATGGCCTGGGCACATAGGTGCTGGGACGAATCAAGTCCTATTATCCATTTCTCACAGTTTGGGGTGCACTAGGGGCCATGACCTCATTAGGAAGCATCTTCTGACTTTCTCATGGTCTGGTCCCATCTTCCACCTACCCCTCCAGGACGGCAAACATTTTCTGTCACAGCACTGACATTCTACCTCTGGTTGGTTCACTTACTCATCTTCCTCCTGACACTTCCGTTCCTCCAGAGCACCCAGTTGGGGTATCTGATGGCCAATCCACCTGCAGTTAGTTTGTGTTGAGTGAGTTAACAAGTAAATGGATCCCTTGGGTTCAGTTCTGACTCTGCAAGCCGCACCAAGCCTGGGAGGGGACACGGCTCACTGAGTAACGTTGCTTTCTGGTGCTGGAAGAGCTCAAAACAGCTTTGATTCAAAATGTTGGCAAAATAGACTGCCTCCACTATTTTGACTTTTTCAGAAATGAATTGATGAGGTAATACATTTTGAAGCATTGCCACAAAATATACCATGCTGTGCTTTTGAAACTGAAGTGTGACAGGGACGTTGTGCTTCTGGCTTGTGTCCTTTTTAGAATTTAAAGAAATTTCCTTAATGGTCTCATCCTAGAAACCACAGACCCACGAAGCAGCCTTTCTGCTTAGCGATCGGTTTCTTTTCTTTCATGCATGGAGGAGATGAATTGGCACATGAACATTTGTATCTGCCACAAGAAAGCAGGTAACTGGGCTTAGTCAGAGGAATATTTCTTATTATTTCTGAACATTTACTGTGGTCTAAATGCTTGATTGTAAAGACCAAGTGCCAGGTCTCTGTGGTTCCAGAGCATGTAAGCTACAACTCTCACATTTGTAAAGTTGCCCAATTTAAAAACAAACTAAATTTTCCTGGATGTTTGTCTTATTTGTATAGTACTAGCTTTAGCTAAGCTGTGAACATGTGGTGTGTACATCCAGGTGAGGGCGGGCTTTGTGCTCATGTAGGCTGTGATGTCACATGCTTGCCTTTCATTCATGCATACTTGATTTTACATATGAACATATCTGCCCTTTAAAAGTCTCCCTGTAGGAGACACTGCGTAAGTCTGTGTAGATACACGGTGGCGGCAGTGGTGGCGGTGCAGGTAGATATGTCCAGGACTCTCACTGTCATTTCTTCCTCCTGTAACTGTGGGTCCTCACCAGCTGGCTCTGTCATCCCTTTTGGCCACATGAGTGTGGTCTCTGAGTTCTCTACAGGTGCTTTAGGCAGTCACTGTCAATCATAAGAGATGATAGCCTCCATCTCCGAACTCAAGTATGTGGTATTATTATGCTAAACTTCCCTAAATGAAACAAACAAAAAATAATTTACAAATCATCATATAAAACATATAATCAAATATTTTCTACAAAAGTACATTTTAGGCTTTGCAGGCTATGTACAGGCTCTGTGACAAAGTCTTCTTTGTAACTTAGTGAGACCATGTCTTAAAATCAAAACTAAAAATGGGCCAGAGATGTCACTCAGTGAGAAGGCCTTGGACTCAATCTCCAGTACCATAAAAATGATTAAAATTTAAAAATACCAAATACTTAAAACTATGAAAAACCTTTCTTAACTTATGGGCCACAAGGAAGCAGGCCACAGGGTGTATTTGGCCTCTATAATCATAATTTACTGAGCTTGATTCAAAGCATTGCATTTTTGTTATATAGTAAACTCTCTGCATCTGTGGATTCAACCAACTGCAAATTAAAAATATTCAGGGAAAAACAAAAACCAAAATGTCTGTGCTGAATACATATAGGCTCATTTCCTTGTCAGTGTTTCCTAAACTATATAGTACAATAACTGTGTATAGAACACTTACAGTCCATTAGATATTATAAGTAACTTAAACTATATGGGAGGCTATATATATATATATATATATATATATATATATATATATATGTAATATGCAAATACTCTGTCATTTTACATAAGGAACCTGAATATTCACCATTTTGGGGTACCACTAGATCACCATGTAAAGAAGCTGGTAGTGTTACACTTAAAACCTTTGGAATATAGATATCATCATGAGAAGGGACTAGATTCCCATTTCATGTGCATAAGTACGCAAAATTTAAAAATTCTAACCTATATGGTTCGTGTTATATTGGATGCTCAAATTACAATGCCTATTAAAAAGAGCATGAGTTATATGTTCTAGTTGGGTGTCATGGTGTAGATCCAGAGTGTCTCACCAAAGTCTGATGTGTTTATATGTGGAGCCTTTGGAAGATGACTGGAGCATAGGATGACACATTCATCAGTGGATTGATCTGTGGATGAATTCAAGTCTATATATTCCATTAGGATGTGGGGCCTAGTTGGAAGCAGTGTGTCACTGAGGGCATGTCTGCGGAGGGTGTACCTCCCTCCCTGGCTCCTGTCTTCACTTTTTGCTTCCTGGATTCCATAGGGGAGCAGATTTAATCCTCCAGGCTTTTCCACCAAGCCATCTCTGCTGTGGAGCCACCTGATTGTAGACCTAAACCCAAAATCATGAGCCAAATTGAACTTCCTCCCATTTAAATTGTGGGTGTTGGGTCATCTTGTCCCAGCAATGGGCACATGGACGATGATTGGGTTATATAGTTTTTGCTTTAGGCAGACTATCATCAATCCCAAATCTGACTGTTCAGATAGAACTAGCCATCTTGGGTTTTGTGAATGTGTTGAGTAAGTAGGATTCAGAAGTTCACATAAGGGCTAGGGGTAGACATCTATGCATATCAGTTGATCCAAAAAAAAAAAAAAAAAAACCTTAGAGTGGGCAAAAGTAAAGTTGTGGAGAGGTGATTAATGTTCTAGAAAAATCCATGTGCCCTACCTAGGTTTGGAGACATGAGGTTACAGGAAGTCAACTTTCCACATGAGTAAGGGCTGCATCCTCCGTATACCCAATCACTTCTATTTCTTGATTGCTGTGAAACTTCAAACATTTGCTACCTATGACTGACCAGTCTTTCTTCTGACTTTTCTTTTAGAAAGAAACTTTGTTTTCTCTCTTTTCGATCTGTAGAAGTTGGCAATTCCAAGCTCAGTTCTATATTTCCGTACATAATTTTTTGCACCTTAATCAAGCTGCTCTATACCTATGGCCAAGGCGAAAGCCTAAGAGATAAACAAAAATATATTACTAAAAAAAGTATAAAAAATTGTCTTGATCGGGATGGTTCCAGAAACAAAAATAAGCCCAGAACTCTCATTCTAGAGCATAGTATCATTGCACAAGGCCCATTACATAGAATAATTTTTAGGAATGCAAAATTGGCAACTTGCCTCATGTTAACTTTTGAGCCTCAGAAACATATTGGATTATTATTGTCTGTCTTCACTGAAGCATATGCCTTGTAAGGTGCAGATAGAAGGTGTGCTAAACTTGTCTGGGCTTGTGACTGTGGAATTAGGGCCTTGCAGAACAAAAGTCACTGAATTTTAAGGAGATCCCATTTATCCTTTCACTTGCCAAGCGTTTCTTTTTTTCTTTCTAATTTGTAGGAAGAGATTATAAATACAAAAATGACGATGCTGTACATATGTAAATCAAGATGTATATCACAGTCTGAGCCATTTATCTTTGCCTTCTCTTTCTGAGATCCAACAGCACATTGATACAGAGGAGCTCAGGGTGTGATTTCATGGGAGTCAGAAGTCCTCGGCACAAGCAAGCCCTCCATCGTTGTTGACTACACGAAAAGTATAGGGTTCAAGTCCCAGCTATGTTCTTTACTGGGTGTATAATCTAAATTTTTTGGAAGGCTTAATTTTTTTATCTGTAAAATTGGATGGATAATAGAACTTCTTTTATAGGGTAGTTGTTTTGATAAAATGAGATGCTATATTTGGGAGGAGTTACTTATAGCATGCACAGAGTTATATAAATGTTAATTAACTTAATTTAAACATATATTGACGATATTCCTCCCCCTGGCTTTCTGCCCAGCTGCTCTTCCAGGCCCTGGAGATCTGTGCTGGCGCCTCCACAAGACATCAGTGCAGAGGGGGCATGTGGTGGTGGCTGAGTTCTCCACTTCCATCTGGATGTTTTTGGCATTGTGCAGACATTGTTGCAGCATGTTGAAGTCACAGTATAAACTAATTTTTTTTTTAATTTCCACACATATTGGTTGTGTGGAGTTGGTGTTTGTCACGTAAGTTCTCGTCCTCTAGGAATTTACCTTCCAAGGCTTCTTGAACTGCCCACTAATTACAAATAGTACTGTTGGAGCCTGCCGTTTGGTATTTAAGAGTGTGCTTCTCTTTCTCTCAGTGGGGTTAGTGTCTTTCCATGTCCCGACGGAGGAAAAATCTCTATGTCAAATGATGATAGTTCAGTAGGTAAAAAATGAATAAATGAAAAAATTTTAAAAGGAACCATAGCATATTCTGCAGTCCAGAAATTGCCACCTAGGTGGGATCAGTATTTAATGATGATGAGACATAGGATAGTGTTGGAGGAAGAAGGTCCTTAGGATGAGATCACTGGAGAAGGCTAGAGTAAAATGAAGTAAATGGGTCAAGATCAAATGAGCTCAAGGTCAGGGTACCCTGCGTGATTCAAGGTACAGAGAAATGCGTGTTTAGGGACACAGCACTGATACACAGGGTCTTGCCTGTAGTCAGAACTGTGTGTTGATTTCAACAGAAAGAGGCTGGCTTTCCACCCCAAGTCGGGAACAAAAGAACCTCAAGTCTGAGTGAAAGGACAGTCAGAGTCTCAGCCTGACCAACTGCAGCAGTGTGGGAAAAGGAATACGCCATCTGGCAGGGAGAAGCCAATGTATATGCTAGCTATTTCTTTTTATTGCACCAAAGAAAGGGTCTGCTGTACCAAAGAGGACCAAAATTAAAATAGATGAAAGAAAATTGAGGGCTTTCCCCCTCCTCTCTTGTAAGATTATATAAATGTCTTCTTAAAGTGAGCTTTTCTGGTTGGTCAACAACTTTCTTCTCCATTCTTAGATTTCGGGAACTTCAGTGCTTCGGCTGATAAGAAAGATAAAGAAAATAAATTCAGGACAAAGGCGCTTAATTTAAGAAAGTGATCTGAATTTTGAGTGCATTCTTTCCACTTGTACTCTGATTTACTAAACAGGACAGAAAATTTATTCCCATGGGCCAACCATTGTCTCTAAGCAGAAGTGTCAAATGGATGTTGATGGTCAAATAGCTGGTAAGAAATGACATTGTATCGCATCAGCTCTACTTCATTATGTCATTACTTTAAAGAAGTATGGTCATGATAACTGTACCAGCATCAATAGCATCGTATAATCGGAACCTTAACAGTGCAGTGATGGAGCTTATTTTAAAAAACTAAGTCTAAAGAAGCCACTGCCACACCCCTGACATGAAAATTATATTGAATGTAACTCTTAGCTCAGCTGTCAAAACAGTGTATTTACTTAGCAGTGTTTCACTTAGATATGCTGTCTGTTAAGCAGTTAGAAACAAATCGCATTTCCATCAATTTTTGATAAAAAAGTGTTATTTGAAGAAAACATAATTAAATCTCAGAAAGATGGAGGGAAAAGAGACAAGATAAAAGAAAAAAAAAACCAGATGTCCCAGGACACAGAACATTCTGAAAACGTCACAAATCAATAAATTCCTTGGAGATGAGAAATCTTGAGTGGCAAGTGACCCAGCCTTACATCCTTAGTGTCTTTTTATGTCTCTTGAGAAAAGATCTGAAGAAACTTACTATGTTTTGGATTCTAGATAAAGGGAAGGTTTCAGAAAACGCTTCATAAAAGATGGGGATTCTTTCCTATTGGGAGTTATGGGCCCAGATGTGAGTGGTAGCTCTAATGCCTGTTGTGGGATGTTGCAGTAGGGAGGTAAATTTCCACCATTTCACGCTGCTCATGTCTTTAGGTTAGGGCCAAAGTTAGCTCCTATCACCGAGTTACATCAGGAATGACTGACATACTGCAAGCAAAGAGCTGGTACCATGTTGGAGTGTGATAGTTCTGTTGAGGAGCAGGAAGAAAAAAGAGAGTGGATTTGAAAGATGACATGAGGTTTGAAGGACATGGGAAAGGAGGGTGGTAATCATGATCCCAGAGAAGACAGGTAGGAGGAATGACAGGAGGGGAAGTAAGGTGTGGAACCTTAGGGAATATTCCAAGCATAGAATCAAGTATTTTTATTGCCTCTGTGAGGCAATGAGAAATGGTGAAAAGTAGAGGAATGATGAAAAATAAAGCGGGACACATAAAATGACTTGATTATTACGAGCCGAGGAGGACAGGGTAAATTCTCAATTCATGGTTTGATAGACAATAGAAACTGCTGTGGTTATTAAATTCATGTGACTGGATATTTTGGGACGTCAAGTCCTGTGATGTGTAAAATAGACCGGGATGATGCTATTAAGGCTGGAGTGGAATGAGTATACATTTTTCACCTCTTCACTATTTATTCTTATATTTACAAGTCAAGACTTTTGTTTCTAGATGTAGCAATCCCTTTACTCTTAGCTCTTAAGTTCAAATGTTTCAGTAAAGCTTTATGCACAAAGTGAAAACCACTCTAGGTTTTTTAAGCAGGAAGAATTTGATATAGGACTTAAAAGCTTATGAAAAAAATTAGAAATGAAGGGAAGTGTCAGGAAAACACTTATGCTGAGTTGATTAGAAATCTAGAAGTGCTGTTATCGCAGGATGCTGGGCAATGATCTCAGTTACTTTGTAACCCAAAGTTTAATGATTTGTTGGAAACACTTGAAAGCTTTCATTAAAATTTCACATTTATCCTCTGCCAAAGCCAACATATCTTTCTGCTGCTGCCCCAGGAATAACAATGGCTTTGGCTTTTCCTCTGACTTCTACCATTGGCAGAATCTGTCCTAGAACCAAGCATGCAGTATAGCTCCCAGGTTCCTAACCCTGCCAGAAAGCATGGAAGAGGGGAGGGAAACCGGACTAAGTTTATGATAGGTGACCTAGTAGTTCTGAGTGGGATGTTGCCCTGTTCTGGTCAGTGTTGCGCATTACCAGCTACAGAGATGAAGGTTGGATCAGTCTTATTCTGTCCAATAAAAATTAGTCTCAGGGATATTCGTGAGACACTAGTAAACAGGGTTTCTGTATTTTGCTGTATTTGAACCTGGGAAAATTAGAAACTAACAGAGTTTCCCTGAATAGCATGCCTAACACATAGAAAAAGAGAGTGAGGGATCACGTTCTTATGACAACGTTTGAGCTTCTGAATTCAAGTATTCTGAAGCTTATCCTGTTATCAAGCTTATCAGTTATGTGAATCAATATATTGCTTCTTCACAGCTTTTTGGGTTAGGTTTCCTGTCATTTGCAGCTGAAAACTAGTTAGAGATCCTGGTAACAGTTGGGTTCCAGTTTCACAAATATTTATTTTAGGATATAGTAATTAATAAAATAAGGTTTCTGATCCTAAACCTCTCTTAAATTAGACACATCCCTAACTATAATCCTATTGAAATAAAGTCATCCTTGCTGCCATATGTTAGCCCAAATTAACAAACCTGACTAGCTTTGAATGTCAGAAAATAAACATTCTGATGAATCTGACAGAGTATCATTAGATTCCATACTTAAATGGTAAATATAAGTTCTCCATGTTGTCACAGAGGATCTCTGTTTTCTCTGGCAAGGGGTAGTGTTATTCCATGAAAAACAATGAAAGCAAATTGGAATGGAGTGGTAGGTACCAAGATGTGGACGTGCATATTATTGTCCAAAGCAACTGACCACAGGAAAAGGAAATCCCTTTGACCCAAAGCCTCATCACTGCTTCTTTCCTTCCCTCGCTCTCTTTTCCACTCAGCAGTGTCTTCAGTAAATGCAAGGGCCAGTGGCCTTCACGGCTGCAGAAAGATGTCACGAGAAGCGGTAGGGCTACCACGTATCTTATAAAGTGCCAAGATACAGTAACAACTTCGTTCTCAATCTCTTGCAGCTCTTTAAAGAAAGGATATATTTTGTTGACATACATGCACATATACATAAGAACGTGTGCATGTAAGTGTATTTGTATTGTTAAAATGTATGATAATAGCCTTGGATACTCAGTCTCCCTGGGTAGCATTTGAAAAGTGAATTTGAAAAACATGCCCTTTGCTAGGCTGTACTCAAAGAGATCAGATCTGAGCTAAAAAAAAAAAAAAGAAAGAAAAAAAGAAAAGAAATAAAAAGACTTGCTGAAGCTCCATCCAGAGATGACTTAACTTGGGAAGATGTTTCTCTATGGGCAATGCTTATCTTAATCAAAGCTGAAAACATTTGGGCAAATGTATTCATAACTATAATTCACTATTATGAAATGTCATTCCATGGAATAGATTGAATCTAAGGGGTGATTTTAATTAAGGAGCCAGAGTTACAGTTACTAATTAGCCCTTGCCTGTTTATCTTCTTCCACGAAGCATATTTCTTGTCAGAGTTGCAAATGTCTCTATAACTGGCTTTCCCTCTCCATATGGCTGCCACTAAGTCGCACTGTCCATGGGACGGCAGTGCGGGAAGCTGGGAGTAAAGGAGGCTGGCTAGAGCAATGGCCTTTCAGCTCCAGGTACCATATATGGGAGACACTTCCCTCTCTCCCAGGTAACTGGTTATTCTTTAAACATTTGAAAATGTCTTATCTCGCATATAAATAATGATGGTTTAGAGCCCTATCTGTTTTCTCAGGGACAGTGTAATCATCTCCCTTTTGTTTTTCCAGTTCGTCATGAAATCCTCTTCTTCCACTCACATTAACAGGATGTCTATTTTCTGTCTCTTGTGATTTTCTTTTATTCCAGGACAATCCCAGAACCCGAGACATTTACTCAATCGCTAACGTGACTGCGCCTCCAAATACTCAGCAAGGAGGGAAGAGGGAACTCTTCTCAGTCTACCAGTAGGCATCAGGGAGGCTCTTGATCTTAGGCTTCTAAAAGCTGATGCTGCCTCCTATGACGTTCACTGCTCCTTCATGTTTCCATGTTAAGTGAGCCAGTGTGCACCTTGCATGCTCTGCCACATTTCCTACCGTACAAATATCATGGAACTGTTTGGCATTTGTGAACTACTCGTGAACTTCTAGATCTTGGCTTGATCCTAGATTCCTAGTCTCTTCACAGAATGTCCCTCCTTAGGGGTCTTGGTTTCCTTTTCTACTGGCAAACCTCAGCTGGGAACATGTTAGCTCATTAGAGAAGTGTACTGTGATTGAACTTAAAAGTGCAAAGAAGCCAGAATTTCAATTTTGTCCCCACTAAAAGACTCAATAATGTTTATATAAGTTTTTCTGCTTGCTTAACTTTTGGTTCTGTTACTAAGTAGCATGAGGTGCAGTCTTTGACAAATTACAGTCTCACCTTCCTTCCTAGAGCATGGGTGATGCTTATCTATAAAACAGGCTAAAAAGAATTAATTTCAAGGAGACTTTCTGCTTCTATGAAAGCCTAAAACTGATTGGTGACTTCTTTCCCAGAATATACACTTTTCTCACCAAGAATTCTGCTAGAACATTGTTTCTAAGATGGTAGGTATGGGTTTCTATAGAAGTTACTGTTCAGACTGAATACATTTTGAATATGAAAGGGGTATTATTTAATAATTGTACTGCGACAGTATGTCTGAGCCCAGACCGTTGGAGGCAGACGGAGATGTATGGAGATCTACAATTTGGAGTCCGGTGAGGTGTGTGTTGAGGGCAGCACATGATCCTTTCCACACAGCTTCCCTAATGATATTCCAAAACATGACAGCATTCAAACACTACCTTTATATTTAATGGGTAAATAGGACAAACAAATGTGATTTTATTAATCCAGAATCATGGAGATAAGTTTACTGATGAGAAACAGTGATTCGAACAGATGTGCAATGACTCTGTTCATTAACTTGAATCAGTTTTCCTATTCTCTTTATTCTTCCATATATGAAAGTAATAAATAATATGGGTCAAACAGACTCAAATAAACACATTTTCCAATTTACTTAAAATGTGACATCTTTTTAAACTCAGTTGTTCTTTTGGTGTTAGTTTTCTTTTGTGGATTAGGGTTTGACTTGAATAAGATATTCTTCCTCCCCGACTCATCTTTATTGGTCTGTATGTGTGAGGTACAATGGCTATGTTAAGCTTGAGAATTTTGTGCATGTATATATCTCACTATCATTTACAATCTCCTCTCCTTCCCCTTTTGACCCTCCTATCCCCTCCTTCCTCTCACCCACCTATTGTACACACTAAGCTCAACCTCAGAGGCTTTGCTTCATACAATGTTGTAACTCTCTGATTTCCTTGTCAAAAAGGTTCTAAAGACTTAAATTATTTCGGTAATTTATGCATCTATAAAATGAACAATTTTCAGGTCTTAGAAAACATGTATAAGGTAGTAATGAAGATGAAGATGAAGGTTTCCTTCATAAGCGTAATGCCTAGGTATAGACGAATATGTTATATTCACAGACTTCCCTAGGAATCATGAGTGCCTACAGAAGGTGATAATCAGAAGCTTGTTCCATGTGTTTCCAATTTCTAGATGTTGTGGTATTTTTCCCAACTTAACATTTTTTTTCCCTCTCCACTCTGTACTTGGTATCAAGAGACCCAAGAGAAATAATTTCAAGCTTGGACCTTCCTCTTTTTAAGTTTGCATTCTTCAATTCACTAATTTCTATGAATTAAGTAACATATTATCCACTCTGAACAACTGTGTGGGAGTAAATGAAAGAAACATGGGAAGTAACATGGCACCTGATGGACACTCAAAAAGAATGATGGTTTCCTTCTTTCATCAAATATATTTGCAAACAAATATCAAGAGATAATGATCTAAGCTTTTCTGTTTCTGGTTTTGAGCACACCGCTACCATAAATGATTTTTTGTTCTTATTTATTGCTGTCTTCATTCCATAAACACTGATTGAGAATCGCTAAGTGCCAATCATTGTGGTAGTTACTGGCTGAACAAAGTAATGTTGTGCCTGTCTTCATGGAAGTATGAGTTAAGCAGTAAACAACAACAACAACAACAACAACAACAACAACAACAACAAGAGAACAAAGAAGATTACATGTGGAAAATAAGGGGAGACTCGGTGCAACAGGAAATAAGAACAAAGAAAATTTTCATTCAGATAAAATGACAAAGAAGGCTTTCCTTGGAAGTCACACATTTCACCCGGGGATGAGGTGACACACTGAGCCTGGTTGTACACTTGGTTGTCCACTTGGTTGGTTTCAGAGACTCCTTGCGAGGTGACTCACAATAGGTGGATAGACTATTAGGAGGTGAGACATAGTCAGATGAAATGGGCTGTGGGGGCATGGCCTTGGAGACTGTGTCCCCTCCCTAGCCCTTCATCTCTGGCATTTTCCAAACCAGTCTTTTTTTTTTCTAGCTGCTGTGAGTTAGGCAGCTTTCCTCTACCATACCCTTCCACCATGGTGTCTCTGCCAGGTCATGATAGACCGAAACCTCTGAAAAAATGAACCAAAATAAACTTTTCCTCTCTAAAGTTGTGCATATTGGGTATTTGGTCCCCACAATGTGAAAGCTGACCGGTATAGAAAATTACTTGTCATGATTAATCTTGATTGTCAATTTGATTAACCGAGAGATACCTAGGAGATGACACTTATGGATGTGTCTGTGTGAGTCAAGGCGTGTGACCTTGGGGATTGCATTTAATCCCTGCTCCCTTCCTCCCAGGCTCTTCCTTTGCTCTCTGCTTTCCAGATGCCATGAGCTGAGCAGCTTCTTTAGCAGCCTCTTTAACCATGTTACTTCTGCCTTGATTTTAGGCACCTGTGGATGGGAAATCCTGAAACCATGAGCCAAAATAAGCCTCTCTTTCTTAATATGTGAATGCCAGGTATTTTGCCTCAGCAACTGAAAGCTGACCTATCCAAGACTTAAAAAAAGATCAAACTGAGTGAATCATGAGTAGACGCAGCATTTTCAGCATAGACACACTGTGTTTAAGTTCAAAAAACAAATTGATGAATAAAGGAACTCAAAATGGTTGGGTTTGCTCCTACATAGCGAGTAAGCAACAACAATATGAGAAGCACTTAGGAAGGTCCTGGGGATGCACTGCACAGGGTATGTGTAATGGAAGGCATTGGCATCTTATCTAAAATGCAGTGGGAAGCTACTAGAGAGTTTTGAGCAGAGGAATAATGATTTAATTTAGGTTTCAATGAGTACTGGGGTTGTTGAGTAGCAAATGTGTTAGAAGGGGAAGGAGTAAAAGTAGGACTCAAGATAGAAGGACAATCAGAGAAAATATGAAGATTTGGACAAGAGTGGAGGAAAATAGAAGTGCACAGAACAGTTATCAGAATTTACTGGTATTTTTGATGTGTAAAGACTTTAGGAGAGAAGTGGAAATCAAGGAAGATTCTCTGTTTGATAAGGTAGATGAGACACTAGTGGAGGAGGTAGTCTGGCTGTTGGGAGGATTAAGAGCTCAATTATGAACATGTTTTAGATGATTGTGAGTTATCTAAGTTTACTTCTAAGGAAAGATTTTGACCTGAATATTTCAAAGGACGTGAATGAGCTAGAGGCTAATATCTGGGCATTAGTGACTTAAATACATTTGTTTAAAGTCACAGGAATGGGTGATATCACCTGGGGGAGTGGGGGGGGGGTTATACCTGACAAGGTAAATGCCTAGGGCTGAGGCAAGAGAGGGCAAGAGAGATGGTAAGAAGGACCAACAGCATCACAAAGCCAGAAGAGTTTGTTGTCAGAGGAGCCAACATCAGTAAAAATTTTAAATGGACAGTATTTAAGTGTGTGAAGTTATGCAAAAAAAGAAAAAGAACAACAAAAACCAAGTAAGGGGACCAAAGACTTGTGCCCAGGATTTGACATCAGTTTTAATAACTAGACAGAAACAGAAAATGAAACCTTAAGACAACACAAGCGGAGGAGCTGAAACTGAAGTATTTGAAAAAATCTTAGAGAACACCATTAATTAAATTAAAAAAAAATAATGTTTCTACTTCGGCAGGAGACAACAAAAGAACAAAAAGAATAAAAAGGAAGGAAAAAAAGTGGATTAGACCTGGTCGTTCTTTGGTTGAAATAAAGATAATGTATTCATAAGAGTTTAAAATTGCAAGACTGCACTTCTCTTGGAGTTTGATTTCCTTATTTTTTCTGCAGGCATTATTTATGAATTTGCAAGCTGAGAAATCAATATGAAATTTGGTACCAGAATTAAGCAAGCATTAAACACTGGAAGGAAATTTTCTCGACTCATATTGCACAGAATTTCCATGGATAAAGCCTGAGTAAAAATTGGTTCCTAATCCCAAATTATAAACATGTAAGAAAATAACCCATTATGAGCAGAAGGCAGCTAGCATACCTGTGTACATCCATGCAGAATGAGAGCCTTAGGTAGGCTGAACAATATGATAAGGCCCATGCATTTATTATCCTTCCTAAAGATATAAAATAATGAATTAAAAAGTTAAGAAAATGTTATGAGAAACGAATGAGTAGATAAGAAAATGAAATAAAATCTCTGGAAATGCGAGTCGTCTAAAAACTCAAATGTTGACTACATAACTGACTTACATATATGAATGGGGAGCTCTGTGCTGTGAAGTGTAGAAATAATTGTGAGACCTTCATCCGCAAGCTTTATCCTTTTTAGCGATAGTGGCATGATTTAAATCACCACAAAAACAAAAATAATCAATAATTCCTTGATAAGCTACCAGACTAATTGAATGAAACTGTAGAAACAGCAGAAGATATATCTGAAATAGAAAGCAGATAAATGAATCAGTTCTTCAAAATGTTGTCTGGAGATATAAACAGGAATAAATGTGAAAGAGAGTTTTAAAAATGTAGAGGATAGAGTAGGAAGAACAATTTTAGGTTAGTTCCAGACAAACTAAAATGGAAGAGGCGATATTACAAAAGACAATGGCTGAGATTTTTCTAGATATGGTATACAGAAATCAACTCACCAATGCAAGGAGTAAAACATATTCCAAGCGAGTTAAGTAAAGACACCCATATAATTACAATAATAGCAAATCTGTAAAACCCCAAAGACAGAAAGATTATAAAAGTAGCTAGAGGGAAAAGACAGATTATCTGTGGATGAAAAAAAAATAAAACTGATAGCAAGTTTCTAATGAGTAATAGGACAGTATAAAAATGTACTATTGTCTTAAAAACACTGGAGAAATAATATGTCAACTTATAATTGTGCATACATTTAAGCTGTAATTAAGGTTAGGGAGAAGTAGAGATATTTTAATAAAACTGAGGCTTGAATTCCAGGAAAAACCTCTGCCCAAATCTCTAGTTGACTGGAGGAAACACCAGGCAAAGATAGAGGTCTGTTCTTGGAAGAGAAGACGTGTCCTTGTGAGTCTGAATTTGCTGAGCCTTTGATAGATTGAGTTTCCTAACCAGCACAAAGCTCAGGCTGAGCGTATTGCTTTCTAAATCTTGGCATATCACTAAATTACTCAGGCATAGGGGAGATCATGAGGTGAAAGTGGTAGCTGGAAAGAACTAAGGGAGAACAGAGATGCCTGTCAGTGAGTGCACCTCATTGAGAGATTCTTCCTTCGGACCCAGGGAGTGGGTCAGTTGTTCCTGTCAGTTGTTACAGGAACAAAGCAGAATTCATGGTCTCTCCATTGGACTATCTGTAATTCTTAGTTTTGAGCAAAGCTCCTGGATGTCTCAAGAAACAGGAAATTTTCTTTACTTAACTCAGGAGGACAACACATGTCAACTTATCATGACAACAGATCCTAACGTGTTGAGGCACCTGCTACAGATGTGTGTGACTCATAGTGTACCGTGAACTGAGGTGTCTAGTAAGTAGCTGAGTTGCACGTGCGTGCGTGCGTGTGTGTGTGTGTGTGTGTGTGTGTGTGCATTTTGGGTATTGCTGCTAGCACAGTTAAACTGTGTGCAGTTCTCTACATTCACCTTACATTTCCCAGTGATGATATAACACAGAAGCAAATTAGAAACTTATGTTATGCTAACTTTTTTCCCATTTTATATCAAGTGTCTTGGCAAAATTTACATTTTCAAAAAGTGCTAGAAAGGATTGGCTGTGTAAGAAAATGCAAATGTCTACTTTCTTTGCATGACAGTACAGAGGGGGAAATCCTTAATAAGAAGCAACTAGATATGATGACACAGACCTGTAATATCAGTGCTAGGAGGCTGAGGCAGGAGCGCCAAAAGTTGGAATCTCACGTAGACAGCATAGCCAGGCCCGATCTCTAAATAAAAATATAAAGAGCTGTAGGTAGAGCTTTGAGTAAGGATCCTGGGTTAATCCTCAGTTTTATATAAATAAATAAATAAATAGTGAAGGCCATGGACCACTGATACATTTTACACTTCTGAACAACAGTAATGTTACACAGAGAAAAAATACAAAACGTGAAAAGATAAGGTACTGGCATAGAGAAGATGCTTATAGTACTTGCATGTGTCAGAACTGCCAAACAGTGTGGAAATACAGGCACTTCCAAAGGAAGTGGGCAAAGCTAATTTACGAAGTTGATTAAACAAATGTCTAATAAGCCTAAGAAGGACTGCTCTATCTTACTAATAATTTATAAAGCAGAAAACTAAATCTGCAACCAACTGCCACCTGGGTATCCATGTGGCAAAAGTTTCTATTTGATTGCACACATGTGAGTGAGAATGTGGAAGATAGAAACTATTTTTATTGATGGGGAAGACAAGAATTGTTACAGTCCTTGTGGAACAACTCTTAGTGTATCAACAGTAAGGGTTAAAAAGCTCTGAGTTTAGGATTTGGCAGTTTTCCTTCTAGGTGGCCCCCCTAGATAGAGTCTGGCATGTGTACACAAGGACACATGATTGTAAGTGTGCAAAGCAGAATTATTTATAAGACCAAAAATGTAGAATCATCAAACTGGCCTTAATTGAGGGTATATATTTATTGAAAACTGAGAAGTATGCAGAAAATAAATTTTGTGGCCTATATTTGTAAATGTCAACATGAAAAAATTGCAAAAAGAAATGTGCCATTTAATGAAAAAATGTTATGTACAGTATTATATTGTTTATAAGAAATTCTGAAGAGAAAAACCACCAGGGTGTGCATTTATAACATAGATACATACACACGTATTATAAATATTTGGAAGAAAAGATGGGCCTAAGTTCACAATAGTGGCTCATTTAGTGGAGAAGGAATGTAGCATGGAATGAGATGTTCTTGAAACTTTTCAAATCTTATTTTTAAAAAAATCTTGAAGGGTTTGAGCAGTCCTACCTCACCTCTGGTAACAGATACGCACATTCTGAACCTAAGGCTTATCTCTAGAGACAGAGAGATGGAAAAAGTAAGGAACTGACTTTTTCCCCATTTTATTGATATGTATGAGTGCAGAATTTAAGGTTTACAATGGAGTTGAGCATTTTGTGCACCTACTATCTTGTCAAGGTGACAAGGACTTTCCCACTCTCCTTTTGTCCCTCTCCCCACCCTCCTCTACCTCCCTCCACGCCCACCCTTCCCCCCTCTTTCACTTTGTTTTTCCTCTTAAGTTCCATGAGAGTTGTGATCTGGGACTCTCAAATCAGAGAGACCATTCAATGTTTTGCCTTCTGCTTCTGACTCACTTTACTAAGCATGATGTTCTCAAGTTTCTTCCATTTGCCTGTAAAGACCTCCACACTGTTGAAATTATAGATATTTATACACAAAGGAATTGACTTTTGCAAGGCAGGCTTTGGTATAGGGGTGTGTTCCTTGAGGACAGAGCCAGTCGGGGCACTTGTGGAGTAGACTGGACTTTGGTTCCTATGGGCAGCAGAATGTAAGGACAGCTGCTTTGGAAACTACCTCTGATTTGGGAAGCAGAAAGACTCCGGGACACTGGGTAACAGGCAGTTTATTTTGAGGCCAAGAAGCTATAAATTTTCTAACATACAGACAACTGGGCTCAAAAATTGTGAGAGTCAGGCTTTCCTAATGGAGGCAGGGAAGAGTCAGATGACCTCTGACCATCAGGTCCCTCTCCATTGGACTTAACCCTCTCACAGCTGGATACGAGGGTTCTAGTAAATAGTGCATTCCAGACGAGGGATGCCGTGGTGCCAAGGGGTTAACAGGCACTTTGTGTGAAGTTTTAATATTCCACAAATGAAATGTGCATGTGAAATGGGAAAAAAAGAGGAAAAGATTATATTTGTCAGCTGGGCTGCCATATGTTGTTCTGGCCGGAGTGCAGCAAAAATGGTGACAATTCTTTCCTGAATGAGAATCTCTGTCAACTCCTGATTTCATGCCTTTCTTTGAACAAGCAGAAGCTTTCTTTATGACCAGGCAGAGCTTGAGATTTTCATATTTGTGGGGCAACCTGTATCTATCCCTTAGAGACAGAAAGTTGGCATTGCTTGGTTTTAATTTTTAATGGTGGAAAAAGGCACAAAAATCATAAAATTCATCTGCATATTTCTTCTTTTTAAAAATTTTTAGATGAAATTGGCTGGAATGGTAGACACAATTCTCTAAAAGAACAAACAACTGGCTGGGCGGCAAGTGGAGAGGAGGTTAGATCAGAATACCTGTTAGTCCTTGCTGAGGTCATTGGCAACTCCGTGGCATTGACTTTGCCACACAAAAACAATTTTTAAAATTCAAATTGGTAGGTTGTGAAGTTTAGATAAAAATAAGTGCCTAAATCTATGTGTTGCATGAAAATTAAATAAGGTACGGTCTTGGGATGTGAGGGGTTTTTGATTTTTAATTTTATCTTTCTATCTCACTTTACATTTGAAAATCCTGCACTGAGCAAAGTTACCCTTTTTGAATAATGTTTTATGAATTTTGTTTACTTATTGTATAAGTAATACAATCTAGAATTTTTTAAAAATGTAGACTATGTATAAAATAGTATTTTGTTTTATTTTTCATACTGTAAGTAAATATATGAACATAACTTTATATTGTTGAAAACATACTATTGTGCTGTAAACACAGTTCTTAACAGATCTGTGGCTATTGAGGAAATGTTCACTTCCTTATCAGCTATTCTTTATTATTGGCATTTGGCTCTTTCTAAGCTTCTTTTCTACTCACTGACAGGTCAGATTTTTCTTTCAATATTATTTTTTACAGAAGCTAGAACTGTTTGAGAAGAACAAGTGAAGGTCACCTTCACCAGACAGAGTTTAGACTCATACTCACTGGGTGAGCTGAGAGTCTCTGGTGTTCTGGCTGTGTGGTGTATGTCATTAATGGTGATGATAATTGTTGACCTGCTTGAATATTTTGAATACTTGATTTGGGCTCAAGTGCTATAGGAACAAAGGGTTACCAGACTTTTTGGTAACTGCTTTATAGATTTACTCATTCAGTTTCTGTTGAGAGTCACATAAGGTACAGTTTAGATGAGACAAAAATTCTCTTTGGAACTAAGTCTGTGAGCATCCTAATGAAAATAGCATTGCAGAAAGTTCCAGATAAAGATGGAAAAATGAAACCAGACTGTTGAGTCTCCTTCCTCCAATTCCTCACAAAACTGTGTCATTAAGGAAGACTAAAACAGTAACTGAACAAAGAAAAAATCATAACCAAGTGTCATGGAATTTAAAAAGTGGGGGGGAGCAAGCTAAAAAAACAAAAAAAGAGAAAGAAAGAAAGAAGGAAAGAAACAAAGAAACAAGGAAAGATCTGGCATCAAATAATACCTTCCAGCTACCTACACACTAGTGAGTTTGTGAGGTTCTGAGAGTTTTTACTAATAACTTTAAATGTGAAAAGAGACAAAGAATGTGCTTTTTTCCTTTTTCTGATTTCTGGATGATGGGGAAACATTGAGAGAAATGTCCACAGAGAAGACCTGTAAAAATGGGAACAGAGTCAGAAGGCGGTGAGCGTGCCCAAGGTCCACACTGAATGAGGAAATATTTTTGAGCAATTCCTGTAGAAATGGTATGTTCTGGGGCTGGAGGAATAGCTTGGTGGTTAGAGCACTCGCCCACCAAATACAAGGCCCTGAGTTAGATTCCCCAGCACCACATAAGGGCTGCTGGGTGTTGGGGTGTTGCATGCCTCTAATCCCAGCACTCAAGAAGGCTGAGGGAGAAGGACTTAGGTGAGTTTGAGGTCAGCCTGGGCTACGCAGTGAAGTCAGCGTCATGCTGGATTACAGAGTGAAATCATGTCTCCAAAATAAATATATACATAAATAAATAAGGGAATGACATGTTCTTTCTCTCTACTAAGAAGGGTGATCCTAAACACTGCAGATCATTTCCATAAGTATAAAGGGAGAGCAAGTAACTTGGCCAGCGCTGTGCTGAGCCCCCAACTCAGCTCCCCCACAGGTGTCCTGCGCTGGGCTGTGCACCGTGCCCACAGCATTGGCTATTCAGCATGAAGCTGTAGGGTGAGGAAAACGAAGGGAACACAGCGAGGTGCAGGAGGCGTGTGAGAAGGAAGCCGACCAGTCAGTAGTAAAGTACGTGGATCAGAGGTGAGCAGTTACGCATGAGCAGATATAAAGGAAGAGTCAGGCAGGTTGGCAGGAGGTCTAGGAAGAAAGAAGAGGTTGGGGAAGAAGTGATTGTTGAATACTGTCTTAGTCACTTTTTTGTCACTGGGACACAATACCTGACACCTCAATTTAAGGGAAGGGAGGTCTATTTTAGCTCCCATTCTTAGAAGTCTATGTTCACATGGTTGGCCAGCTCCAAGGCAAAACCCGGAAATGGTAGAAGGGCGTGGTGGCTGTTCATCTCAGGGCAGAGGGGAGGCAGAGTGAGAAACAAACGGTCCGCGAGGCCATGTGGGTCCTTCCTGGTCACACCCTCAGAGACTCATCCCCAATAGGCTCCACTTTCTAATAGCCCAGGAAATCATTTATGGACTAATCCACTTGTAAGTGGGGTGCCCTCATGAGCCAATCTCCTTACTAACACATGAGACATTTTGGGGACATTTTAGCATTAAGCCATAACAAATACATTCTGTCCGGGAGCTTAAAATGGTTCCCAGGTGTCTTCCTCCCTTTCGAGCAGCTTTATAAGAAAACAACTTAAAATAATGATGTAACTGCATAATGTGAAAGAAAGGCAGACAAAAGAGATAAGAAAATAGTTATAGTCAAATTAATATCATTAATAGGGTAGTGGAAGGGACAATAACCATAGCTGGCATCTATGAAGCATTTAATGTGTTCTATACATGGTTCTGAATGCCGTAGGTGGGTCGCTTTCTTTAATCTCTACCAAAATTCTGTAAGTAATGTCTTCACTATCAAAGGAGGCAACTGAGGCACAGTGTGTTAGGTCATTGACCCATTTACTAGACTGTGGCAGGGGAGAGATTGTGAAACTTAGGCATATGCACAAGTGGTTTGATTCCAGTTATTAGATAATAACTATTATTATTAACTTAATTTTTTCATTTGTCCATCCTTGTACCTCCTACACAAACAGATAAAGATCATTCAATGCTATCAATAGCTTTCCCTGAACGTTGTATTTTTATACTTTTCTGTATTGCTTGATTTTTACAAGTTTTTATAAATATTATAAAATATGTAGATATTATAAACCAGGGAGTTGAAGAACCACAGTACAACAATGATTATGTGAATGTAGGAGGAAGCCATTGCGTTCTTATTCCTGTCGTGCTCCCAGTAATTTCCTTCCTTATTTGTCTTCTACCAATAGTGATATGTCATGTTACTTCCTAGACAAGTTTGGTGATTGCGATATGATTTCTCTCCAGCGTCGGACATTGTAAGATTTCTCAAAACATCAAGCAGATCGTATTTTAGTTTTAGAATTTGAGCTGCAGCTTGCGACCCTCATTGCCCTCACGCACTCTTTCGGTTTAGCTTGCTTTTTAAGTGCCATTGTCGCGTGTCATTTCCACGAGAGGGGAAGTGCCATGAGGGAGGGTAGTTTTGTGTTCCCCACATGGAGAATAGAGCCCAGCACACAGTGGGGGCCATAAATGTTGAAGCGTGAGGACCTGGATGAGAACTGAATGAATAGCAGATATCAAAAAGTGACAGGGAGAAAGACGGATAGACTACTTGAACCCTAGAGGTGAGTTTAAGTGCTGTTCAACTTGATTATAATTGCCGAATTGACAATTTTATGCATTTAGCCCACAATAAATATTTATTGCTGTTTTTAAGAACATTTATTTATTATAATTAAAATATGAAGCCTACATCCTCATCCATCCTCACCCCTCCCCAGGAGAGACTTCCCAATACGTTCCTTGATGTGAGCGCAAAGCCCTACTATGCAGCCAAGTGCCAGTCAAGGGGTTCTTGCTGAAATTGCAGGCTGACACCCGGTAATATCAGCTTTGGTTCTAAGTCTTCATCTGACTTCTATGCCAACATTACACACTAAGGGGAAAAAAATCTTTGGTTAGTTAATTGCTTTTGAAAGTTGACTTAGCTGGTTACCTTGTACCCACAGTTTCATGTAAGAGTTGGCTGTTGCTGAGTAGCTGCTGCTGTCATTATCTAGGGTACAATTGTGCCTTTTGCCACAGTCCACCCCATTCCATAATATGTCTCTGATCCTCTGTGTCTGGGTCTCTTTGATAGTTTGTGTGTCCTGCCAAGTTCCCGGAAGCCTCAGAGTTTGTTACAGTTCCTGTCATTTCACATGTGCCCTCACCTCAGTCCCCAGATCTCTGCCTTTCTACATTTTCTGTGGTTGGTGGAGTGTTTTTCTTCTTTAAATATCATTGTATTATAGGCATATTTTTAATATCTCCTGAAAGGTTCTCTAAGGAATGGATTTTTCTATCTCTTTTTAGTTTGGTTCAGTTTGTTGGGCACGTATACATGGCCCTTTTAATCTAGATTTGAGATGACGCATAAAGATGTTGGACTGCTTCCTTCTGACAACCTTATAACCTTGACTTCTTGACTTCCTCCTGTCTCCACTATGAGGGCTTGGAAAGAAGACGGGAGTAGGTGGAGGCATTTTGGGAGACTTTATCATGACTTATGAATGGAAAAATTGAATTAAAGTCTTTTGCAAAAATTTTTAAAATAACTTTCTTTTCTCCTTACCTTATTATATGTACCTTATTTGATAGGGTGGAGTGGGGGTGTTCTTATGAACCCACTGCCTTTGCACTGAGCTACGTCTCCAGCTCTTATGTTTTATTTTGTCTTATTTTGAAACCGTCTTGATAATTTGTTCAGGTTTGGCTGGAACTTGTGAGCCTCCTGCGTCAGTCTTCCAAAGTTCTGGGGTTGTAACCATGTACGACCAGGCCTGATTTGAGCTTTGATTTTTTAAATCATAAAAATATTTTGTAATAGTTAAAAATACCACCAAACAATAAAATAAAAATATTCAAAATGAATGTGCAAAGGTTGTACTTTTTAAATAAATGTTGATAAACTCTTCCCATTTTGTTGAAACAGACCATCAATAGGAATTTACTTGTTTGTATCTACCACTAGCACCCGGCATGGTAACTGCTCATGAAGGGACCTCCCATTGAGTCTTCATCTTGTTGCAAAACTGATGGATCTGAAGGACCCACGGTTATTTTACTCCTGGCTAATTTCTCATGGAATACTATCTAATAGAAATAAACTGGTTTACTAAAGGCAGATAATGGGAAGATGCAGAAAAAAAGGAAAACAATATTGTCTTGATAATACCAAAATTAGGCAATCAGCAGCATTAACATACGTCCTCATTTGCTTAGGATAGTACCAGTTTATTCCCATTGACTTGACATAATAATAAATAGGACCACTTTTCACGCTCAAACTGTCCCAGTTTGGATGATAAAGTATATTGGCACTTTATTAATCAGGCCCTAGATAATCAAAAACCATTTGCAATTTAATTGCAAGAACTTAGGAGGGGTTCTGAATATTATTTTGGTCAAAGATGGGGATCTTGTGACCTAAATCGAAACTGGAAAATGTATTAATACCCTTTTGGAGGTGAGGCATATGTACACACATCTAGGTAAGGCATTTTTTGTGCTACTGATTTGCATAGAGTTATTTATGGCTATTTACATTGATCTCATTACAGACACTTCCACTGTTGGAAATGTACTCAATTCTTTTTCCTACAATACCTTCCACAGAGTTTCGTACTTAGTACCTATTAGTATTTGTTGATGGAATTGAATAAAATTGTTAAGTTGTTCCATCAGAGATGATTTGTGTGTTTGTGTTCCAGTCCATAAGCTGGAAACATCCAGCATGTCAATATAAATTTTACATGTCCGGGCATGGTAAATTAAGATTTTAAGCTTCCTCCTCCTGGCTTTGCTCTTTCCAGCTCCAGTTGCTCTTATTACAGAGCATTTTTTGTTACAAAGCATTTCTTCCTTGAAATATTTTTTTAAAATTTCAGCTCATTTAGGAAAAATGTCCACAAGAGGGGCCTTGATTTCTTTGGAAACATTGCACAGATCCTTTTTTTCTTTTTGGCTGGAGTTTTGACCAGAAGGACAACAGGAGACTACCAATAGGATATTGGCCATAACTTACAATTTTCATTAGTCAAAAATTCAATGAACAATATTTTGGCCCTCTCGAGATTTCAAGAGACTCAAATAAGAGCCATAGAGAGGACCAATCTTTGAGAATCTGTGTATTTTGTATTTGAGGACTGAGACTCCAGGCCAATTGGCAAGGCACCGAGCTCCTCTAACAAGTTATAGGGTGGAAATTATTTCTCTTCTCACCCATCTGCTGTAGGAGCCATAGCTCAGATTTAGAAGTAACACTCCTTGTAGTGAGGGGAAAAAGACCATCATCAGAGTGAAAAAATAAAGAAGAATCAAAGACCATCATTGGCATAACAGTGAATTTAACAACAACAACTTGTGCAAATCACTTTGCAATATTCATCCAGAATTCTAATTTTATGTTGCTGCCATCTGGCAAAACCCATAGACAGGGGCTTCTGTACTACCTTTCTACAAAAGGAGATGGCATTTACTTTGATAATAGGTGAATGTTTCCTCTGAGGAAGAGAGATTGCCGAAAGCAGAAACAAAGGAGAGTTACATGACAAAATGGGACTCACGGTGAATAGGGGTAAATATTCCAAGAAGGAGAGAAAATACACACGGATAATGAAGAAAATGATAGCAAGTAAATCATTCCTCTCTCCCTTTAATTTTCTTTAACTTTGATCATCTGAGAACATTAACTTGTTACCTTAACTGGCTCTATTCCTCGAAAAGGTAGCATGTTCTACAATGGACAAAGAAAGTCTTTTGGGCCTCTTCAGCTACTGAATTTGCAGATGACAAAAACTAATGACTAGTTCAAGCTAAGAAATTTAACATTACGGCTCTGCAAGGAGACTATTATTTTAAAATAATGACATCAGGCAGATTTTTTAAAAATAAAAATAAGAGTCATATGCAAATACCTTACTAAAATAGTGCCTTAAATTACTAATGTCTTGGGAAACAAATTGCACTCAGTGGTGTAATGAGTAATATGGCTTTTAAAGAACATATGTTTTCACATTAAAAAAAAAGCTCCCTGCAGTTTTTGACTCTTTCCTGTAATGTGGTTGTCCTTCATATATAGAATCTACTAGTTTTATACAAAGGTGAAAGGGTACTTTATCATTTTGTTTAACCTATGGCCTATAGAAGAGAAAAATGAGATCCAGATAAAAGTCTTGCTTTATTTTGGTTTGTTTGTTTCTTTGTTTACTTACTTACTTACTTACCTTGAGACAATACCTTACTGTGAAGTCCAGACTGGTCCTGAACTCACTGTGTTGCCCAGGCTGGCCTCTAACTCATGGCCATCCTTCTTCCTCAGTTTCCCAACTGAATGAAAAATGTCTTGTTTTAAAGAGATTCTTCATAGTATATGTGGTTCAGTTTTTGGAATTTTCTCTTACATTTGTTTTTCACTTTTATGTCATTTAATCTGTGAAGAATGTTGTACTTTTCACTAGTTAAGGACAGGTCTCTTAATTGAGATCCTCCGAAATGTGGCCTGCTTTGTCTGTGTGAGTCATTCTTTGAGACCTGGTTACACCTCATCTTCTCTGAAGGAGACTCACAGAATGAGGTGTTTTCTTGCTCTTTGACTCCAAATGCGCCTCATCTGTAATGGTATAGTAGAGCTGTTAGGAATGTGTGGGGAACACCAGCTCAAGCAGAAGAGGCAGAGGAAGCTTTGGAAGTGACGCAGAAGCTTCATCCAGAAGGAAATGCATGTTGCCAGGTGAAAAAGAGCATTTTAAAGTTCATTACTGGTAATTTTCTGGTACCTGTACGTAGATATTTTTCCGCATAGTTCTGACTGAACAAGTGCTAGATGAAGATAAACATGTTCCTCTATCATTAGGACACCTAACTAAGCTGAATTTCTTCTATAAAGTCCCTTATAAGTATTGAAAAGTACTGGAAGTGTTAAATGGCATCAGTGATATTTAATATCCATGTTAGCTTTGCTCCAACCAAAGGTTTTCAGTGAAAGATTTTATTGCCATGAAGAAAACATACTCCACACCTTTAAAAGATGTTGCTGATTTCTTGTTATTTAATGTATGGTAATCATTAAAATAACTTGTCTTGTTAAAGTAATTATTACAATGCTTTATAACGTCATGTTAATAAATAGTTTTTGCAGACTTATACTTAACATTTTTGTATGTGGATTTGGCTTGATGAGTTTCAGGTAATAGAGCAAGATTACTTTCTTTCAATTTTAGCAGCATACAAATGACAAGGGAATGATTTTAGTATTTCTCACTATGACTAGATAATGTGAAACAGTCAGTTGGTCACGCCCATATGCCATGAGTGCTTTAGAAGAGACATTTAAATATGTCGTCATGTCAGTCTTGACCCTGATAAACATGCTTTCTTCAACCAAAGCCATAACTAGAAATGGTGGAAAGCATATTTTGGGTGGGTTTAGGGATGTTGTTTCTGGCAGTACATCAGTTGAAGGTTTTTCTTAGTTCTTGATATAATCATTAAAATATAGTTTTTCAAATTTTCTTGATTCAGTTGCTGAGAAAGCACTCTTATTTCTGAAACATAAAAACAAGTTAGGAAAATGAGAATCTTCCTTAGGTAACCTCGGAACAGAGGAACTTTGTGCATTATGCAGCCGAGGCCATGCCAAAATGCAATTTGGAGGGTGTCCAGCCCTTCATTGGAAAGTAATGGTTTTCACTGAACTGAGTTATGACCAGCTGTTTGCAGACAGTCTGTGACATACTGATAGAGCAGAACACCGTATGTTGCTTTCCAAATCAAATGATACAAGAAGTGTGACAGAGTGGAGAAACATCTGTCATTAGCAATTTTCAGCACGCTTCACTAATTCTGGACAAAATACGAGTAATGAACTTACCGCAGGAAACTTCAAATACTACCACTGCTGAAACAAGGATATAAACAGCAAGTCCTCCTAATGGCTTCTAATTTAATTCATTTGCTGTAAGAAACAAACAAAGTGGGTTATTTGTTTTTGATCATAGGGTAGTAAATACTAATGCTGATCACAAATGCTTATTTTAATCAAAGAATAGGGACTGGGAATGCAACTTTCTTCAAGTTCAGAAAGCTTTATTTTTTTTTCCCCTTAGTTATTGAAAAGAGTGAGCTTCTGTCTTTGTTTTTGTGAGCAGCAGAGCTGGAGAACTCATCCCAGAAAGGATGGGCTTTTTCCTTAGTCGTTTCTGAGGGTGACATTCCAAGCTCTGGATGGCTCGCGTTTCTACAGTTTATTGAACCTGTAGTGATATTTACATAATATTAAATGTCCCTAGTCTTGCTACTGAGAGGCTTATATAGAAGAATTGTCAGATCTTTCTCAAGCTGCTTTCTCCCTACCATTTCTCATCTTGCCTTTTTTTTCCCCCCTGGCTGATAATTTTCATTTTGCGGTCCCACAAATTTTCACAGTTCTGTAATGAGCGCATGGTCCTCATACAGCATCCACATGGTTCTCTGCTGGTCGACGTCACACTGTTTATGAGATCTCAGAGCCAAACCATGTGAAGGCTGCAATCTGTGAGCATTTTTCTTTTGTATCTTTGCAATCAATTGAGCTATTAAGCCATTAACATTCAAGGCCTACTCAGCTAAGCTCACACTCCTGGCTGGCACAGGAAGGAACATTCCTAAACGGACAGACTCGAGTTTGACTGCAGATGAAAAGAAAGAAGGAAAGATTGTGATTCTTTACCTAAACTTTTGACTCATGTTCACAAAAATGATAACGCAAAACGCAGACATGAGATCTTGCCCAATCCGTTGGTGTTCTACCGATGGGACCTGCTTTGGACTGTGTCCCAGAACAAAAAGACTGAATGCCATTCAGAACTGATGACTGTAAAATGAATGTAGGAGGTCTTTGAGGAGCTTCTTAATTACAAAATTATTCATAATAAAATGGCACTAACCTCAAATTCTCAGTTTCTTGTAAATTTCAGTATGGTGCCATTTAGAAATGGCTTTTAGCGTTTTAACATCTTACATAAGCCATACCTAGCCCAGGAATGTTTTGAGGAGAATCATTTCTATATTTAAATATCAGTTTTCCTTCTCTTATTCTTCATCTTTTTTTAAGGGAATTCCACTACTATCGATTTATCTATTTTTAAAGCAATCTCTAAATTATTTTGTGGATCAGAAGAAATATTCCAAGATATGCCAACGCTCAATTCTTTCTGGTTTTTATAGACATCTGCATTGAAAAGCAAAACAAAGCAAAAATATAGATGGCATTGAAACCCATCATTACGTTTGTGATCTAGATAATAAAGTAAGCAGACCCGAGCAATTCGCTAACACTAACGCTATTCTTTACATAAACAGTAAATGTTTAGATTTTCCTGTTCACTGACTAACAGCACACATATCATAAACACTAAGCTGTTATAGTACGTTTCGTGTGTTGATTCACTTTAACAGTTGTTAGTGTGAAGACAGGAAAAGAAAAGTGGGTGTAATGAGACCATGTGCAGTATGCTGTGAAAACAGAGGCCCTTATTTGGCATAATGGGTTGCACCATAAGGGCCATAAAATTGTGCATGTGTTAGTATCATTTTAATTATTACGGGTGCCACATGTTAAGCAGAATAGCGGAACTACTAAAACAGCTTCAAAATCCTTACTGCTGATCGCTGCATTTAATTACAAATAGGAACATTTGGAGATAGGTCACCATAAAACCCTTCTGTTGTCAAATGAGCTCAAATCTGATTTTTGTAATTATGTTTTTATACCACAGATCCTGTTGAATAACTATAGGGAATAAAATTTTAATAAGTACTGATTAAATGTAGGTACGTCTTACTTCCCAAGAATATTTATGAACGCTTATCACACTTAAATCAAGGTACCATCACTATTTTCCTGTGGACAGTACTTTCTTTGATCATTGAATCTTAATGCAAATAAGTTGAATAAATTTATGTGCCATGAAATTTGGTTTTTTTCCATTGGAACATAAAAGCTCTGGATTTCAATTATTCATCCTGTTTGTGAGCACTGTACACTGTACTGTAATTTTCTAGAATCAACGCGTTTGCATTACCCCACTACATGTCAGACTCCATGGGATCCTGTAATTAACTTTCCTGAGGCAAGATTTTAACAGGGAAAGGAAGATAGCAACTTATGTCTGTCTTGTTTCCAACTAGAATAAATATGGCTGGAGATAGTAAGTTCACTTTTCTAAATTTCTTTTCTTTGGAATTATTTATGTATTTCCATATCTATTTTTTATGTATGGATTTCTTGGGCTGTAAAAATTATGAATGCACTGAGTCTATGAAGGAAGATAGAACTTGAAGGTGCCTCATAGGTGTCAGTTTTCCTAATTGGGAAAAAATGGCTTCGAAACTTTGAATAATGGTTAAGCCCCCTTGCTCTTCTGAACATGAAATCGTGATTGTGTTTCCAATAGAGCCGAGAAATGTAAGAAGAATTGAAGAATGAATTACTAGGAGGTAATAACACCTACAAATCACAAGTTAACACAAGGATAAAGGACAGCTACCAAACTGGCACATTTTAAAATTGGTATTCCAATTTTGTATTGGAATTCGTATTCGTGTTGGTATGTGATCTCACAGATAAGGACACTTACTAGCTATCCACAGGGATACACAAATTTGTGGGTTTTGTAATTCCAGAAGCTTAAAATATATCTTGCTTTATGAAATAGAGAAAGTGGATCATTTTGATCATTATTATTCCTTTTGCATATTCACGTTCTGCTGTGTGCTCCGGAAGAGTACTTTATCGAAGTTGATTATTGAATTGGGCGAGTGGTGTCTTCTTTTCCAATGAAAAATATTTCTCAAGACCAGGAGAGTCTTTGCAAAACTCTCCGAGTTAGGCCCTTAACACACTAGATAATTGTTTAACCTCCGCATATCACTGTAATACAATCACCTAAAGAGTAGTCTGTGTGCTTCAATCCATAGCTTTATACCCACTGTTTCAAATAAATGTTAAGTCAACACTTCATTCAAAATTTTAGAGATTCGTGCATCACTGTGAGACACATTATGTTGGTGTGGCAAAAGCTTTCCTGAGTGCATTGTCCTCATCCAAGAGTTGGAAATTGGCTTTAAGGCTGTAAAATGCAGACGAAAAAGAAAATAGTGCTCTCCTTTGATTTAAAAAATGCAGTGTGTGTGTGTGTTTGTGTGTGTGTGTGTGTGTGTGTGTGTTTTATTTCGTCAAATGCTACGTAGTGATCATTTTAATCTAGTCTCACAGTCATGGTCATCTTTAAGGGCAAAAGTGAAGGGGAGCTGAGACTAACTAAAGGCAGAGGTTGCAACATTCTCCATTCAGTTTTTTTTTTTTTTGGAAGCATCATTTTAGAGTGCCAATTTAATTTTTTCCACCTTAATTCTAACAACCTGTATATCTCCAAAACTCAAATTGCCAGTCAGCAACTATTTCAAGCCATGGTTGTGATCTACTGGAGAGGATACTACATGTTGGTTGGAATTATGTCCTTGAGAGGGTATTAATTCAATAATTAATTGTGGCAAAAATTGAAAACCAATGAAATGATTCAGAAGAACCAATAGAGAAAATAACTCTACATATACAAGGACCATTTACCAAAAATAATGTTTAAAATAATAATTTGATTAATTGATGTTTTGGTAGCATAAGAACTAGATATACAATCAATGAGAATAAAAGAAAAGGGAGCAATTATGAATAATGTAGAGTAGAGAAGGACTCTCTCATTTTCCCAATTATTTTTTCTTCTCTAAATATAGTATATTCAGCTTTCAACAAAGATTGACCACAAATTTTGTTCTAAACTATTTTGGAAAATCACCCAAACATTGTAGTCAAAAAATATTTATTGAAAATCTTTCTTTGCTAAGTACCAAGTAGGGCAGTGGGTTAAAGCCCTGGGGAGTTCATGTCAGGATCCTGGTCCTGTGAGCATCTTATGAGAATGCTGGATGTGCCTAGCTACCATGAGGAATTTACTTTATTGGTATTTAGAAATAATTCCTTTGTTTTCAATAGAAGGGTTTGAATATGCGTGTTGGCCCTTTTGCAGTTCTTAATTCGTTTGGTTCCTTTGAACTTTGGGATATAGATGGTGTTGGAGATATGACTGATTAGTTCCTGGGATCAATAGTCTCTACTTCTGGGGGACCTGTGTCTACCTAAAGAGGCAGGCCTAAGACCAGAAGACATATACTAACCAAAGAAAGAATCTGTTAAATCAAAATGATATGGCTATGGATCTAGATTTTAAATCACAGTCATGCTTACCTCTTGCTCTGCTGGACAAACTTTATCATAAGCACCAGCTGTAGGTCAGCAGTTCCAAAACTACAGCCAGCTGACACCACTGCACTCTTCCTAAACCAATTAGATTCCTGAATTCTTTTTGCCGAAAATCTTTTTTTAAATTTTTCTTTGAGAAAAAAAAAAACCTGATGTTCTCTCTTACCAGAGAAGGACTAATGGGGGGGGGGGGGGGGGGGGGGGGACACATTGATAATTTAAACAGATTTTTCTCTTAGAATTATTTTATTTCTTTAAGGTCAGTCTATTTAAATGCTGGAGGTGAATCTAGTAGAATCACTTGCTTCCTGAAGTAGTTTGTGTTTCCTAATGAATCTCATAGGAGGTTTGTGTTTACATTTTACAATTTTACTGCTTGTGAACTTTATTAAACTGTTTGTTAGCCAGTTGATAGGTGTGTCTCAGATGTCTGCCACTTTCTGAGTGGCCAGCTGTGCTAAAGGCTTGCACACTACAGAGAAGTCCTGGCTACATGACCTGATTATTTCTATCTTACTTTGCATTCTGGTGTTCAGAATTCTTTTGGAAATCTTTCCCAGGTAACACAATTCACATGCCGATCTCTTTGCATGGATTTTAGACTAATATAATCTGGATTATCAATCAGATTGTGGGTACTTCCTGTAATAGCTCCAGAATTTTTCCTGTCATGAAGTTTAATTTTTTTTGTCTGTAGTGAGAGATTTGGATCCGAAGCAGTGATAGCTGCCGTGTCATTTTCCTGAGACGTATGTTTTACCTGGTGTGTATCACCAGTTACTTTAAAACATTGTCCTAAGCGGGGAAAATGCCTAGTACTTTTTTTTTTTTTTTTAGGAAATTGAAATAAAAATGGGGTAGAAGCAAGCACGGGTTTACTGTGAAGCATGTGCACATTGGTTGACCACAAATTTCCCAAGGCTCATACGTTTCCATATGTCACTTTTAGAAGTTTCCTGTACAAATTCCAAATTCAAGGGAAAACTACTTACATTAATATTTAACACCACTAATTATTTAAAAATATGGAAGCAAATATAAGCTAATATGCACACAAGGATATTCGTATTATCTGTACATCCATATATAATCTATTGAAATATATTCTTATATAGATATCTACTTTTAGTTTGTTTTATATGTACTTATGTATTGTATATCATGCACACAGAAATGTATGTATTACTGTGTTTATGTGCACACACACACATTGAATTCCTTTAGTTTCAGGTCTAAACTATGATTTGAATAAAAAAATTATAGATTTAGGAAGTAAAGGTATACGTCCATGACAACTCTCCTTCAACAAAGTGAAGCTGCTCAGAACTTTATTACATAATCTTCCCGGTGACCATTTAGAAGGATGTGAATGAAAAGAGAACAAATCAACATTGGGGGCCTGTGAAGTAACCTCTAGGTGGCATTCTGGTTAGCACCCACCCACCTTCCGTGTGCACCTTCCCGAGGGAGGAAGGTTTTCCACCAGCTTCCCTTCATCTTTCTCTTCTTTCGTGATCAGTTTCCACACCTCATGTCTCCTGTTGTTTCTCTGATTCCTCTGAATTACAGGTGACAGGTATCAGCCCACCTTTCTCTCTGTCGGTGGATTGTGGCGCACCTGCCTGGCTCCCTCATAGCAGGTGTCTCTTGCACCCTTCTGCTTAGCATGGTGCACGGTCAATAAGAGCCACCTGTCACATCTGTCAGGGTGCACTGAGAACTGGATGTTGAGCTGGTGGCCATTACCTGAAAGAAGAGGGTGCTACCGATTGAGTTGGTTTCCACTTAGCTAAACTTCCCAGTTAACTAAAAATGAACAAGAGAAGTTTGGCGTGTTTATTTCAATCCTTGATGATAAACATTTCTACTGAACTGGGAAGCATATAATTAACATGTCAACTCTTACTGAGCCTGAATGAGCTGTCTTTTAGGCCTAGGCCCTCATCAGGCTTAGCTTCTTCCTATCTGCATTCTGTTGTGTCTTGAGGCCTTACAATTATTTGTTGAATGTAATAGTTGGCTACTTAATTTATTCCTAAAGAGAGATTTATCAAATGACTATATTTTTCTGGGTTTTAAGCAGGCAGTATGAATTAAATTATTTCTGGAATATTCTCAAAATGTTCATTGAAATGATACTGCATCATAAAATTGTGGCTTAATAGTGAGGCCTGAGCTTTTGGCCAGAAGTACTTCAGTTAAAGAAGGTGGTGTGTATCTCTAGTGTCAGTACTCTGGGGAGCTGGAGCAGGAAGGGCACAGTTTTAATTCCTAGCCTGGGCAACTGAATGAGTTAATGAGACCCTGTCTAAATTTTAAAAATAGTAAAAATAAAAAAAGTTCTGGGGATATAGTTCAGTGGAAAGGTCCTGGGTTCTGACCGTAGCGTCATCAAAGAAAATAATTTTTTTAAAAAAGGAAGAAAGAGAAGGAGGTAGTAGAAGAAGAGGGTAGGGAGTGTCTTGAGGGCAGGGACCTTAGGTGTTGAATTCATACGCTAGTCTTCAACTAAAAGAATGCCAATGAAATCAAAAATCCAGATGACCTTTAGATGTCCAGAGCAGTTTTAATGAGACACCAATGTGCACATATTTTCATGTGTGGTTGGTTTTTAAAAAATTATTAAAAATGACACCACACTCAAAAGATGTTCAGGCCCCAGTTTAATTTTGCACTTCTCCACACCCCCTCAAACCTTCATACCGTTTGACAGTATGTTGCACGACTGTTGTCTCTAAGTGTGAAAAGTCAGGATGAGAGTTCACAGCAGGTTGGTGGCCTGGAGATGAGAAGCCGGTTTGAGGACACTCCAAAGTTGCAAAGGTATTATTCTCACATGGAGTTATTTCTCAGTGGCTGTGAACAACAGCTACTCGGCAAGCTGGTGTAGTGTGAAATCGAGTTTCCTGAAGAATGATGTGCAGACATACGCAGAGAACCACATGCTTGGTACATGCACAGACTACACGCCCAACTTCGGAGGGCGGGACTGTGTGTCCAGGAGGTGAGCTGGCATGGCAAAGTCCCCATCGTGGGAAGCCCAGGGAGAGGCACAACTTGGAGTTTCCCGACCTGCTGGTGCGAGGCAGACACGCGTGGAGGGAGGCAAGGCGCCCGTGCAGCTGCCCCAGGGGAGGGAGGGCTGGCGACACGGGAGGGGGGTCTGGTTTACCCGAGGCTTCGGAAATCTGCCCACGTGATGCTAGAAGACCTCCCTGCTGAGAAAGCAATCCTGTACTTCTTTTGTCAGGTATTTTGTCACAATTTTGGAATCACAGATCAGATTTTTATCCGCATCTGCTGATGATTGAAGAGAGTCACGTGCAGAGGCAGCCACTCTGGCGGTGATGCAGGCCTGCTGGCATTTGTCCGAGCCCGTCTGTCACGCTAGTGACCTTGTGTGCTGTGCGGTAGAGTTAACTGGACCTTCACTTCCACAGCTTCCGTGTGGCGTACAGATCTTCACGCGGGTATTTTTCTCAGCTGCATGGGTCTCCTTATGGCTTCTGTGACGTCAGGGCGAGGGGGGAGGAGCCGTTAGGGAGGGTGAATAGGGTAAGAGAATGCGACATAAAGGCATCTGATAAACCTTAATCAGAGGAGGAGTGGAGAAAAGCATACGTGCATTTATGTGTTTATTTTTCCCTGCATGTTTAAAAAAAGAATTCAAAGTGGCTTACCAAAAAAATAAAGTACGTATGCCATAAGGCCTATGAAAATATAAACAGAAAATAAAAATTTTAAAAAGGGAAGAAGATTTAAATATGCTAACTAAGAGGTTAATGAGAATAAGAATTAGTCATTTCACTACACAGATGGAGGTTTACTTATGTGGTTTGGTTAGCAGGTGTGCCAACTCCGTGGTGTTAATCTTCAGGTTCACGTGTGGGAGGCCCTAGCGAATTCTATCCTTCAGTTAGAAAAGACCCAAATAAAGAGACGCAACTTGCTATGAATCCTAAAACTGGACAGGCTTGGGGTCAGATGTGGCTTTCCACTCCGAAGTCGTTGCTTGCTAATCTGTGAGGTTTGATCGTCATGCAGCAAAAGATGGCTGACCAAAGGGGGTGCGGGGTGGAAACGGAGAGGCCAGCTGTTTCTTTCTCATTGGCATTAGTTTATTTTTTAAAATAGATTTTCAATAATTGAAGTAACACATGCTCCTTGCATAATTCCCAATAAAAGTTGAAAGATGAAAATAAAGATCTTCTGCTACCCAATTACTCAGCAATAACCTTGCTGTGTGTGGGGGAGAGGATTCCTCTTCAGTCTGCTCTGCTTTTCTGGTGCATATACACAAGACCCAAGACCGGGGATCCACTTTTTCTCTCCGTTCTCTCACACCAGGTATCCAGTATACTAGAAAATTCTACAGCCTTGACCACCACTACTGATAGGTTATGAGCGCTTTCCCCCATGTCTGCTGCAGGTGGCACCTGCTGCTCGCCGCCACGGGCCCTCCCCTGGCACGTCACCCTCCCTTCTTCCCACAGTCCTGCTATAATCTCTTCTCCATACACAGTGCCAGAATGTTCCCTTAAAGTTGTAAGTCAAATTGTGTCGTGGCTGTGTTCAAAATCTCCAATTTTTTAATTCATACCAAGAAAAAGTTTAAATCTTGCATCATCATAACCTGGGAAGTCCTTCCCTACCTGCCTACCTTCCACATACTATTAACATTGATTTCAATTATTGAATACTGTATTCCACTAAACAATTGTAGTATACTTTAATTAACCAATCTATAGATTAATGCTGTCATTCGGAATTTTCCGTGACATAAATAACATTAAAATAAATGTGTTATTGCCCGGTTATGCAATTCAATAAATGTGCAATTATGCCCAACTGTGAACATTTTGCTGGGCTTCTGCAGAAAGGGTGTGTCAGTCACGCTGCCACTACCTTACACGTCTCTCTGGACCTGACTCTGGTTACAGTTACAGTCTGGACTTATGTGAAGGCCATGCAGACTGTGCAAGCCCTTGGATTTTGCATCTGAATTCCTATTTTGGTAAGATTTTGAACTACTCTTGGCACCGAATTCGGTGCCAGTCTTCTTGCTTTGCCTTGTCAAATTGGACAGGGAGACGGCTGTCTTGCAAAAGTGGAATTGTCACTAATTGGCCACAGAGGAAAGATTCAGAATCTTGCCAAAAGTCTCCTGCCATCTAAGGGAATAAAATCCTCCATATAACGTTCCCCTCTCATTAAAAAGAAACCAACTCACTATGAAAAGCACTTTGTAAGATAGCATTATGTGCAGGGGTAAGGCGTTGCTGCTAGGGCTGCTGGGTGAGGAGCCTGAGGTTGGGCTTGCTGGATATTTAGGAAAAGGGGTTTGTCTGTGCAGCCCTTCGCTTCTTCCACCAGTTAGTTACGTCATGTTAGGAAATGTCAAGGAAGAAGCAAGAGTAAATAACATTTGACTTCATGTTGGCTTTTTCATTTAGATTAAAGCAGAGTTCTTCAGGTGTAGTCTACATACACAATGAACAGTCTAGAAAATGTTTTGTCACATGTAATGTTTGGAATTCAGATTGGTTTACTTTATTACAACGAGACAAATTCAGTAAGAGTCATACATGGCTTCAGACTGCAAATGCTATCTTCTTATTTTTGCCCAGCAAATGGATACTGGAAAAGTGCTCTTATAGAAGAAGTAGAGTTAAATCATTAAATCTCTTTCTACAGTAGCATATATTCCAAAGTGTTTTTTTATTAACAACATAACATGTGATTTATGAAAAATCAGGCCAGATGACACTTTCCTGAACGTTTCAGAGAACTGGATTTTAACAAATCTATTTCTATTTCAATTTAAAAGAATGCAAATATGTTTACAAGTCTAGAAATATGTATGTTGGAGTTTAAAAATGTGATTGAATAAATTTTCAGGAGTTTAACTACTTATTTTTAGAATGTAAAGTAGGTTTTAATTTTAGATTTTTCTAAAATGAATAATAAAAAGACAAATACTGTTTTTTATAAGATATCAAAATTTGGAGAAATATTAATTTTAAAATTGTTCACTGAGATAAGTGATTTCTATTCATGTACAAATTTCTTGTTTTTATCTTACTTGAAACAAGATTTTATGACAGCCCTAATTTTGACAATGGATATTTCCTATAAACCTGCCATGCTATCAAGCTCAGCAGAGTTTATTCTGTTAAACTTTTTAAGCATTTCAACTAGGAAAGAGGAGAAAGGGATGCAAAATGTAAGTGTAAAATATTGAGACAGTAAATCATGGCGGTTGTTCTGGACTAAGGACACTCTCATATTTGGAACCTAAATAACATTCAAGGCTGCTAAATATCTCCAGTGCCATTGCTTCAACTTCAAGGTTTTGCATGCAAGCATCAACAATCATAATTTGGAGGATCAAAAAAGTTAAAGATTTAGTTTGAAACCGTAGTTTCAAATAAATCAATGCTTGTATTTCATGAGCCTTTAGAAATTGGAAGAAATTTAGAAGACATTATTCTGAGTTTTTGTTAAGCAAGATTATGTTCTGGTTAGATCCTCACGGTGCATACACCCCTGCATGAACCAGGGGAGCTGAAAATTAATGGAGAAAATTCCACGTGCAAGACAATTGCAATCACCTCAATCTTAAGACTAAGGATGTCAAATAAGAACTCATAACTGTCCAACTTTCCACTTACCAGCAACAGCAAAGCACTGACCTCCCACTGGCCAATGGTGATATTCCCTCCTCTCTCCTGCGCTCCACAGAACATGGTCACTTCCTTATCTTGAAGCAGGATCTTACCCAGTGGAGGGACGCTGAAGAGGCTGCTCTTCATCTGTGTTTTCTTCCTTTCCTCAGTCCTCACATTCTCTGTGCATTTTCCCAGTGCTTTTCCCTAAATCTGTGTACTGTAATTTCCCACTGTTTCACCCTTGGCTCTTTTATTTTCTCTACGTTCATTCTTTTTCTAGGTAAATTCATTAAACCCTAGACTTTTCTTCTTCTGATGGTTCTTAAATGTGAGACGCCCAGGTTCTCTTTCCCTGAGTTCCGCACTTCATCATCTTTCCCACAAGACTCCTCCCCTCTCCAGTGACCAAAGTGTCTCCTTGTCTCCCAGTCACTGCTGCCTATAGCCTCACCTTATTTTTATTTTCATCATGACATTTCCTAGTATTATCTGAAATTAGTGTTTGATCACGTGCTTACTCTTTGCCTTCTTCCCCTTCTACTAAGATATAACAGGATTAGGGTAGAACTCTAATGTTGCTCACCACCGCATTCTCATTAAAAATGGTTACGAACACACTATAAATTATGACTATTCCATCTCCTATTTTTACAGATTACGAAACCAAGTAAAACTACTTTCTCAAGGTTGTAAAAATGCAGTAAACAAACTTTCAATACATATTGAAAATTATTGAATTCTAAGAGAAGAGAGACTGCAAAGAAATATGTGAAGTGAGAATTGAGCTTGAGGAACCATTGCTGAGCCTGGTCTGGGTAGAGAATGTGTATTGATGAAGATCTCAGGAAGAAAGGCTATTTCAGCTGTTAACAAGTATCAATAGATGATAGAGCCTATGGAAAAGTCCAGGCATAGGAAGGTATGTGGATTCCAGAATAACGCTAAATATTCTTATGATTTTCACCTAAGGGACTGTTTTTATCAAAACTCTATGTAAACAGATATAGTTGATGCTTGAGTAAGAGCTTTTTGAGATACCCAAGAAGATGGAGCCTTATAAACTTCTTTCTTAGATGTAATGACAGAACATTTTGGAGCCTTCTTGGAAAGTGCTGTTGACATAATATACATATGGTGTGGGGGGTGCTCTGGCTTCTTAGCTCAGTAGAATGAGGAAGACCATGGG
Source organism: Ctenodactylus gundi (assembly GCA_004027205.1). NCBI lineage: Eukaryota > Metazoa > Chordata > Mammalia > Rodentia > Ctenodactylidae > Ctenodactylus > Ctenodactylus gundi. The sequence continues at coordinate 97,797 of PVKB01004467.1, forward strand.
TACATTTCCAGGAGATGAATAACATGTCTGTATCCAAACAATTGTGGCCCTCTCTGGATAGAAAGAGAGCTACCTCATCTCCAGTGGAGGATCACATTTCAAGGCAGGGGCTTCAGTATCTATAGGAAACTGTTTCCAGGAGCCCCCCCTGGATACCAAAACTCATGGGTGTGTAAGCACTTTACAGAAGATAGCAAAATATTTCCATATAACCTATGTGGGTCCTTCTGTATGCTACTCTAAATTGTCTTGAGATCGCTTACAATATCTCATTGAGTGTAAATGCTATGGAAATAGTCTTATACTATGTTGTTTGAGGAATAATGACAAAAAATGTATGTGTTCAGTAAAGACACTTTTTTCTGAACATTTTTGATCCACGATTGGTTGGGTCCTCAGATATGAAATCACAGATATGGAAGGCAGGGCCAACTGTATTTCTCCTTTCCGGCATAAGTCATTTCTCATCTGCCTGTCCAGAAACATTGGAAAGAAACTTACAAACAGTCATACTCAGGAGGATGGCAGGATTTTTCTAGGAGCACTGATTGAAGTCAAGAGGCCTTTACCTCCCCTCTTCCACTCAGTGGGCAACTCATTGTCTTTCATAATTTGTGTGGGAACCCCTGCCAGTTCTTTCCTTCCAAGAACCTTTCATCACTTAACCTCCTTAATGAGAGTCTGTGTGTGAATTTCCCAGATTTTCACATTGTGGATTCCAACCACAATGTAAATTATTCCATCATATGCATTCATGTCTTGGTATAGTATAATCATATTTATTTTTATTTAAGATAATTTATCATATGTTTTTTGTTATCTTAATTGTCAAATGTTTTTTTAAAATCCTCTGTGAAAATCCTACACAAAATATCCCTGTGTCCTACAACATATTTAATTTACCCAAGAACTTAGGGTCTGTGTAGTCAAAAACACTACCCCATAAATTTATACTTTGATTTTGACTCTATTTTGGCAAAAGAGGAAGATATGCTATTGGAAGTAATTCTGGCTTCCACATTTGATTTATATTTATTTGTGAACTTGGTTTCATTGGCTAGAGTGCTTGAAAACTGATGCTAATGAGATTTAAGTCCCTGTGAAATTTGATTCTCAGATACTACCACATTCTAGAGTGTGATTTTCTCTCAATTTTTACTTCTAAAATAATAATTATGTTAATCTAACAATCCAAGCCATGCTACCGGTTTTAATTCAATAATAGTCCTTTGTGAGACAGACAAGCAAGCCTAATTAACCCTTCATTTCTTTCTCAGAGAAATGGAGCAAAGATCACTTGGACTTTTCCAACTATGATACATGTGGACTCAGCAAGCTGACTGCTTTGGTTAAGATGTTGAATGTCCCCCACTAAGGCCCACGTGTTAAATAAAGGCTTGGTCTTCTAAGAGGCGCTAGTGGGAAGTGCTGAAATCTTCAGGAAGTGGGGCCTCATGCAAAGTCCTTAAATTGTTGGGAATGTGCCACTGGAAGGGATTTTGGGACCTCTCTTGTTCTCTCAACTTCAGTTTGAGACATGGCTGGTTCTCCTGTATACACTCCTGCCACGATGTCCTGCCCTCCTGAGAGAAAGTATTGACTGATAGTGAATTTATACCTCCCAAACTGTTGAGTTAGCTAGAACTTCTCTCCTTATAAAGTGAGCTGGCTCGCTATTTCATTGTAGTGGCACAAAGCTAATATGTGTGCATTAGTGGATGACTGTTCCGCCAGGAAGTGTTTCTTCTCTCTTTTAACATATAAAAGGATGAGGCAGCTGTATGGCGTTTATATGCTTGTGCTTATGAGATTTTCCATGGACATACCTTTAGGAGATCTTATGAATGCCAAAATGGTAATAAATAGAAGGTTTTTTAATTACAGAGGCAAATACTTGATATGTTGCTTCTAATTTTCTTCCAGAAATATTTACTGAACATACTAAGTGCTTATCTTCTTCTAATCAAAGAACATAGAGTAGTAAATTACCCAGTTTTTAATATTACATAGAACAGATGTGTATAGATGACCAACTTTTCTTCTCCTTTTCCTCCATCCTCCTCCTCCACAATTATTTGTTTATTTAGCTTATTTATTTCATACTGGGCATGTAAAGTCAAATAAACATGAGGTGATTCTACAGCCCACTTGGGTCTTGTTTCATGAATAAATGTGGCTCAGTGCCACTCCCCTTTCAAGGTTAGAGCTTCCTAAGTGACTTGTGAATTAAATTATAATTTTAAAATTATATTTTGAACATAATTTAAGACCGTATGGATTTTTTCTCTTTTTTTAAAGATGACATCTTTAGTATAGATAAAATGTCACCCCAAATTAAGAACTTATGTGACTTATGTGACTCTATTGTTTGTTTTTAATTACTGAAAATGTAAAGTTCTAAGCCATTAACATGAATTCAGAGTTGTTGATTTCCATGTTGTGCTAAGTTTAGGCCTATGGATTTGGGGCTTTCCCTATTCAGTCCTGTGAGAGCACCTTTTGAAGTCTTTCAAATAGCATGGCTTTTTGACTGCTAAGGATCATTTTAAGGAAGCCAGAATTTGCATCTAGATCCATAAAATAAAAGGCAACTGTGTAAACCCGAGGAAACAATTAGCTTCCCATTACAACATTTTATCATCTAGTCCTGTGTAGGTCTGTGTCAACACAGATTGACAAAGTCATAGAATTTTATTAGACAATGTGAAAACTCATTTGCGGGTTTTATTGCTGTCCGTCATTGCCTGCACTCACAGTCAGGGGCTCTCCATTGTTGCGAATAACAATTGGGGGCTCAGGCTGGCTGTGGCCTGGGCGGAGGAACCATTTCTCACTGACAGGTGTTCTCTTCTAATTACCTCCATTAGTTCCTCTTTATTGCGGGGCGCCATGTTCTGATTCCTATTCTCTTTACTGAACACCAAACCAGAACTAACGGCTCCGATGTGCAGCAAGACAATCAGCACAAACCCAGCGTGTAAAATTTCAGTTCAGGGCTACCAGAGGCAGGCCGGTAAGCATCCTACAGCTGTGGCTTTCTAACCTTTGCAGGAGTTCAGACCGCAGGAAGGCTCCGCCCAGCGGAAAGTCAAACGTACAAATCGAAAACTAGTGAAAACTTCCAGCTGAAGACACAGCTTGGGAGAGGGGATGCAATTATTGACTTGAATGCGTGGATAACCGAAACTACCCTGCAACTCAACACCAGCAGACCCAGATTGTGCTGGGTGTAGATTCTGCTGTTTATCTCAAGGTGTTGCTTTTAAAAGTCTTGTAGCAAGCACAGCTTGTTTATTGGATTATTCTCAATATGCAGAGGACTTCACAGTATCCAAAGTGCGTTTTTACAAAGAATACTATACTTATACAACATTTGCATTGTAAAAAACTGCTTTCATACATGTTATTTGATTCTCACTACAATCCTGAGAGATAGGTATTACTTCTGCCTATTTTTCTATGTTCTTTCCTTGTTTCACATATTTCTTCTTTTTCTTCCTTCCCTTCTGTCTCTTTCCTCTTCCTTTAAAGAACAGATAGTTCAGGACCTTGAATTTGATTCTTCAGTGCCTCATAAGCCAGGCATAGTAGGACACACCTGTAATCTCAGCACTTGCGAGGCTGAAGCAGGAGCAATGGCATGAGTTCAAGGCCAGCCTGGGCTACATAGTGAATTCAGGACCAGTCTGAACTACAGAATGAAACCATGTCTCAAAATAAATAAATAAATACATAAAATAAATAAACAGATAACAGATAAATTCAGACTAAGGCAGGATTGCAAATTTAATCCCATCTTGGTCAACTTAGTGATTTAGAGAGACCCTATCTCCAAATCAAAAATAAAAAATGGGCTGGGGACAGTTCCCAGTACCACAAAACTGAGGCCCCATATGTCAATTTACTATCCTGAGGCCACACAGCATTTATGTGGAAGAGCTGAGACTAAAGCCCAGTCCTCTAGATTCCAGAAATGATACTCTTCCCACTGCCCCTAGGCCCTGGTCCATAGTATGTCCCTCAGGAAAGAATGACAGAAAGTGGACAGCTCTGGGAATCCAAATATGGGAGAAGAGTTGTTACCATTGTTATCCAACTGAAGTCTACAGGTGATTAACTATATTTGTGTTTCCCTGTGCACAGTGTCTGAATTTGAAAACTTTCTAAGTTTCAAGTGCTCTACTTTTGATAGAGTTCTACATCTTTTCCTCCCTCGCCTAAGGGCATTATTTCTTCAACCGAGGTTTGGCTCTCTCAGGAAATAGTTCTTTGTAAATAGCAAGATGAAAACTCATGGAATAAATTGTAGACATTAGGTATCAACCAGGGGTCAGACTTTACAGCATACAGTGCCACTGTCTGGTGATGTTTTGATTTCATCGTTGAAAAGGGAAATCCCATTTATTTAAAGCAGCTGTGATAGTTGTTCATAGCAGCTATGAAAGAGGCCTGTGTGGATCCATGGCCCTGTTTTTTCAAGGTCACGACTGATAATGATCGTTTCTGGGTCAAGGCCTTTAAATTTGAAGATAAAAACACATGTTACCGTGTAGTTTGTTGTTTTTCTTTTCTTGCCATTTAACATTATTCAGTTCAAGCCCCCAGCTCTGAATCAGTGACACAACCTAAGATGCAGGCAGGGGAAAGCCCAGCAAGAAAGCTGTAACAGGGATTGTCGGCGCGTGAGCGCGGGGGTGTCTGCCTCTTTGTTTTTGACTTAGCAACACCAGAAGTCACCTTTGTTGGCCAGGCTTTGCTGACATTGCGGTGGTAGTCTTTACAGCGGCTGTGGTTTTTGATCACGTGGGGAAATTAAGTGGATGCAGATAGTGCACATGGCACAGAGTCATTTTAAGTGAGTTCTCCGTCCTTCATCCTGCACCCTTGAAGGATGCTCTCCTTCCCCAGCGCTTCTCTGACTGGCCTTCCTTATCCTTGCTCTTCCCATCCTGTTCTTTCCAGTCAGCTGACATCAGAGAATCACTCCCACCGAGAAGCCTGCTCATTAAGCACCTATGGAAAACTCGACTCTTTTATCTATTTGTAAGCTTGTTATGTTCTGGTTTGTATCTTCAAAAATATTTAGAATTGTTTAAAGGAGGCCTGGCCCCTTTAAAAAGCAGCTTCAGCAGGCAGGATGACACAGGCAGTGATGAAAACCAAAGCTGTGGAGAGCTACAGCTGTCTGGTCCTTTCGTATGCAGATTTATGGAACAAGGAGGGGGTTGAGGATGAGCTGAGGGAAGACGCAAGAGAGAGTTGGCAAACACACAGTAAGGAAGAGGGACATAGAGCTCCAGTCTCCCTGAGGAGACGGGCTGACTCGAGGAATCAACCGTGCTGAGAGTTGGACAGGGTTTTTCTAATCCCAGTAATGCCATCTAGTCCAATCTTTTTATCTTACAGAAAGGGCAGATGATTTGCTGAAGGTCACAGAGCTAGCAAATAGAGTTTCAGAATACTCCTGAGGCCAAGTATAATTTTCTTTTCATTATTTGTTTGCCCAGTTGCTGGACACTTAGTAGGTTGCTGAGATATGTGTATGCATGAATGGATGACTGGATAAAAACACTTACAAAAACCCATGAATACTTCATATACATCTAGCATCTTCCCGTACAACTTAGCAAAATACAGAACCAAGGTGAAGGAAAGCAGGTAAGTGAATCCTGTTGTGTGAGGCTCTGTGGCTGAAGTCATGCTTATTTGATGCTTTAGTTCACCCAAAACCTGAAATCCCTGCAAAGCTCTTACAGGTGCTGATTATGTCATGCAGCGCAAGTGAATGTAAATGCATGTGACCAACTAACTCCAGATTGGAGTAAAAGCTTTCAGGAGGGAATATCATGCTTTCAAAACATCGTATTTCTTTTATTTTTAGAATGCCAAAAAATGGTCTTATTTTTTACAATTTTTTTAGTGAGATATAATGTTTTTCTTCTAACAGTCATTTTCTACTTTTTTCTTAACCTGATCATTGAAATGAAATGTTGACACCACAAGCCAGATTAGGGCAAAACTTCATAGGGTCCCTATGAAGAGTCACTTTCACTTTAGACAGCAGCTGAGTTCAAGGCTTCCCATGTCTTCCTATGTCTTTCTTATCTCACAGTTACTCAACATTGTATAGAATACTTCACCTCTGGTCACCAGAAGAGTGTGTATGTGTGTGTGTGTGTGTGTGTGTGTGTGTATATATATATATATGTGTGTGTGTGTGTGTGTGTGTGTGTGTGTGTGTGTGTGATTTTTTTCCCTACCAACAACCAATTTTCCAACCATGACTGACTATCTTACAACTTAACTCAAGCATGACACTTTCTACATGGAGATCCGAATGGGTAAGGGTTCAACCTCACAAGACTTCCCACTACTTCAGATGTAATTTTCGAGTCCTAAGATGTGACCTGTTTTTTGGCCAATCCATTGTAAATTGCAGGTTTACATGACCCCCTCCTCAGGTTCAGTTAATTTGCTAGGATAAGTCACAGAACTCAGGGAAACATATTTATTGTTTAATTAAAAATGATGGTACAAAGGTATACATGTAATCTCCAGGTAGAAAAGATGCCTACATAAGACAGAGTCTGTGAGAAGAGGCACTGGGTGTTCTCGTTGGGCATGCTACCCTCCTGCTACTTCCATATGTCCAATAATCTAGAAGCTCACTGAATTCTCTAAGTCTTTTTTGGGTCCAATGACAACTTTGCTATGTGGCACGATTGATTACATCATTGGCCATTGGGCATCAGTTCAACCTTCACACTGTCTTTATCACTTTCTTATTGCTGGTACGTGATAGCTAACATCCACAACTTAAGTGAAGAAAAGTTTATTTTGCCTCATGATCGAGAGGTTGCATGGTTGGCTGGCAACAGTGGAGGGACTTAGTGAACGGCCTACCTGAAGAAAGATGTGATGTGGCATGACAGGAAGCAGAGAATGAAAAGAATCTGGGGGCAGAAGTTCATCCCTGTTCATGTTGTGCTGCCAGGGATTCCCCCCTCCTAACTCTTTATAACAAGTGAAACCATAGATTAATCTACATTATCCAATTAACCCCTTATATTCCAATCACTTCGCAGGTACATTAGTCTTTGGGAAGTTGTTTCAGATCCCAACCACGATAGACTGACTTTCATTCTGAGAGGTTGAGGAAAGGTTCTGAAAGTTTCAATCTTTTAATCATAGGATAGTTCCCTTGGCAACCAGCCCTGATGAAGAGGAACCAACAAAGTCACCGCATTAGAACAAAAGAGACTTCTATACCAGGAAATTCTAAGATATTTAGGAGCTGAATCAAATACTCCTATTGTCCAGGAAATCTGAGAGACTTAAGAGCTCTATACTTGGATGTGAGGTCAAAGACCCCCCAAAACAGAACAATAGATCATTAGAACAAAACATTTTCTGAGCACCCTGTTTACAAAAGGCCCAAGAACCTTATCTCGGGAACCAGAAGCAGAGAAAAAATATATATTTTGTAATAATTCATTAGGCCACTCACAATTCAAACAAATTATGAATTTGAGCATTTCCATTACCCCCTCAAGTTTGACAATTCAGTAGAGTAATCACAAAATTGAACATTTTATTACAAAGGATAAGAATCAGGAGCAGCTAAAAAAAGTGACCCGGTAAGGCAGTCTTGGAGTGTCTCTAGAATCTTTTGTATTGTCAGGATGTGTCGCTTCTGTCTTAACCGTATCAGGCTGATTTAACAAATATAAAATGCTGGTTGACCTAGACAAAAAGCATTTCCTTTTTTTCCTTCAGAGTTCTAGAATTCGAAGTCTGAGAGTAGGGTTCTGCAGGGCCATATTCCTGGTTTATTGAAAACTTTCCACTTGTTTCATCTTTGGACAGTGAAAAGAGACTGCTTTCTGGTCTTGTCCCATAGAAGCACAAAACCCCTTGATGAAGGCTGGACTTCACGATTCTGTTATCTCCCAAATGCCTCACTTCCAAATACTATCCCTTAGAGATTATATTTTAACATTGGAATTTTGAGGGAGACACAAGCAGGGAGTCTGTAACACTTTCCTTCATGTTCTCGTGTTTGCCTGACCTTCAATGTCTGGAAATGTTAAGATCTTATTGATTGAATTGTGGTCCTGTGGTTGAACTCAGAACCTATCTCTTCTTTTTTTATCTTAGGGTTGGACTAATATCACATGGTTCAAAATTTTAGCCCTCTAGTTACATGGTTGGTTTTTCTGAAATGTTCATCCTTCGCCTCATCCTGAGTCAGAACCCACCATCAATGACAAAGACAGTCCTATTAGACTCCTTTCGGAAGTGGGAAGAGCTAAAGTTAGGCATTCCAGAAATATATTTATTATTATGATTTAACAATCATCACTCAAAAACTAGCTTAACTGTCATCTTCTGGTGACTCCTCCCAGCCCTTCACAACCTTTAAAATGCCTCAATGAACACTTCCTGCTCCCTGCCAGTCACACAGCACCTTCTAACCTCATATCTCAGGGTGTGGCACCAATGTTGTCTTATAATTTCATCTGCTGATGAATATGAAATCTAAGAGCCAAGCCTGTGTAGTTTCTAATTCTGATTTTTCAGAGGTAAGCATGACTCAGAACACATTTGGTACATGATTAAATTTGTGAAATTATACCTAAAGAATTAGTCTGAATTATACTCTTATCTTGAAGAAGTGTCCGTGTCCATTCCCAAAGGCTTAAGAGTTCTGGTCTCTTTCTTCTGCTCCCAAATCATGTCTTAGGTTAACTTTCCACCGCTATAACAAATATTTGAGATAATGTACAATCCACTTATAAATACAGTTTATCGTAGTTTACAGTTTGAGAAATTTCAATTCCTGATCAGGCAGACCCATTACTTTTAGGCCTTTGGTAGGGGTGCCTAATGGCAATGGTGGACAGTGTCTCGCGGGCCAGACTAGGTTACTTAGTGGTGAGGGAAAAGAGAAGGAAGTGATGGCTCTCAATGACCTACAACCGTCTCATCAGGCGCTCTCTCTCTCTCTCTCTCTCTCTCTCTCTCTCTCTCTCTTTCTCTGAGATACTGGGGATAGAGCCTAGAGCTTTCACACTGAACTACATCCCTAGTTCATTTTTAGTTTTATTTTGAGAAAAGGTCTCGAGCTTGAGCTTGCAATTCCCCTGATTCAGCTTCCGAGAGTGCTGAGGTTACAGGCTATGAGGCCCAGTGGATCCATCTTTTAAAGATTCTACCAGCTCTCAACAGCCCATCTGGGGGCAATATCATTAACACATGGATGTTGGGTTAGACTTAAGATGCAGACCATGGTTTATCTTTTTGATTAACGTTAGTTTTCACTTTATACTTAGTTATAACATATATTCACTAGGTTTCTACTCTAGAGGTCCTAACAGGGAAGTACCACTCCTCACACTCCCAGGAAGAAAGTGTAGTCTTCTAGTCATGGATTTAGTGATCTCTCTAATAACACTGAAGCACAAAGAAAGGCCTAGAGGTGATCGAAAGGGAAAGGGGACAGTCTTATTTCCACCCCCCCCCCCCCCCAAACTCAGGTGTATCTACTTAACTTTGGAAATAAAATGAGTGGTGAATACTTTGTTTCCACAAGTGTTGCACCTCAGCGTAGGGATGTAAAATGTCTAACAGATGAAGTTGCTGCAGTAAACAACTTGCTTTCCCACTGGAAAGAATGGCAATATATCAGACAGTGAGTTTTATTCATTATTAATATTAGGCCATATCCTGGGCATTTCTCTCTCACATCATATTTCCATTTTTGAAGTGTAATGGTATTACAAAGATTTATAACCAGAGCTTTTTGGTTTCAGTTACTGCTGAAGCTGACCTTACACAAGGAAGATATTTGTAAGGTTATCTCATTAAACCCTGGTAAGAAGTAGGGGTGTGAGTCTGCAGCCAATGAAGGAAGTGTTATTAGGTAAGTTATTGTATTAGTTTGGGCTCTTTCAAAGGCAAAATTACAGATTTTATAACAAAAAGGACTATTAGGAAGGCTTACAAATCTGAGGATACAGATAGTCCAAGATGGCTGCTCAACCGTGAAGTAGATCTCCTGTCTGGGACTGCAGGACATCTGGTGAGGTGAGAGTCAGCTGCAGATCACAGTTGTTCCAAGAGCAATGGTGAAGACCAGAGCCTGAAGATCAGCAACTGAAGAGAAGTGATAGGCAGATAAGCAAAAGTTGACCCTGGAGGGAATCTGTGCTGAAGACATGCCACATGTAGCAAGTTTGTGTCCACAGGCAATTGTGAAGGCGAGAGTTTTCCCAGAGGAAGAAACTGTAACAGTCTTCTTTCTTCCTTTCTTTTATACTGTTGGAGTTCCAGTTGGCCCTCCCACATCTGAGTGGGTGCTTTTCCCTCATTGGCCAGCCCACTAGTCACTCACACTCTAACCCTGGCTGGTTCTCAATTCCCAATCTAGGCGTGGTTCCCAAACCCTAATCCAGGTGTGGTTTCTTATTCATTCAAGTTGACAAAATCTCTTCAACAGTCACAGTTATCATCACAGGAAACTAGAGTTTGGTCGTATTAGGGAAAAAATGGAAGCCAAGATCATTGTCTGTGAAAGGCGTCAGAATGAAAATAGAGTCACTTGTATCAAATCTGAATAAAGTGGAAACAAAAGGTCATTCCGATTGGTGCGTGGGGAGCTGACACCTATTTGTCTGATAACAATAATGGTCACAAAAGACTCTTCAAGAACCACAACCTTAGATATAGGTTGCTGCGACCTTACAAAACAACAACAACAAAACATTTCTATAAAAATTTCTACCTAGCAATCACCTTTCAACTTTGGACTAACGCCACCTTTGTTATGAATTCCTAAAGAGGAGGATAAAGCTGGGCTTAGTGGTGCATACCTATAATCTCAGCATTTGGGAGGCTGAGGCAGGAGGATTGTGATGTTTGATGCTAGCCTGAAATACATAGTGAGTTCAGAACCAGCCTGGACTATAGATGGACTATAAAGTGTTACTCTGTTAGAGAGAGGGGGATAGAGAGGGGGAGACAGAGAGAGAGAGAGAGAGAGAGAGAGAGAGAGAGAGAGAGAGAGAGAGAGAGAGAAAGAGAGAGAGAGAGAGGAGAGGAAATGCCTACAATCTGTGAAGGCACACATATTCTGTAATACAACTCTTTCTCATTCCTTGCCATCCTTAGACTCTTCCTTGGCGGCTGCCTCTCTGTCATCATTTTAGGCTGGTAAATCCTGGAGGGATGAGGAAGCCGGGGTATTTGCACATCAATTCCTATCAGTCATTGGTTGAGAAACACCCCAGAGAGGAGCTGATTCTCAGGCATAAAAACAGAGATGGGAGAAAGTTTTGGGCAAAGAAATGAAGATTGAAACTTGGAAATCAGTGGTCAGGCTAAGAGGATATAGGCAAGGCACCCACAGCATGTATTGTACCTAGGTTTGAATCCTGATTCTGCCCCTCGTGGCTTTGGACAAATTATTAATAGATGATATTTCTGTGTCTCAGTTCACTATTTGTAAAAGAAGAATAAGAATACCTGTTTTATAATGCTGCTAGAATTGGGATCCTGTTTGTAAACTACCTTGCATTTAACAAAGCCTCAGAATTCCTATGGTTCTACTATATCAGTGTTTAGTGTGTGCAAGTATTTCATTCCTTGTCTAGATAGTTCATACATTTGTCAATTATCTGTTTTTCCAAGGCTGTTGAAAAGTAAGCATCATCCATGTCCTATGGGCTTAATCTCTGGGTTTCGAGTTCTAGGGTGCTGGTGTTGAGTTAAGGGTGGCCGGTGGTGGCAGCATCTTCTTGTAGTTGTCGACCATGGAGCCATGGCACCTTGGAAGTTTTTAGAATCTGATTTTAATGGTAGACTTGTACAGAAATATGTTTCCCAGATTTCTCAGGCTCACATCATTTATTGATCATTTTTCCCCTCTCCTACCGATGGCTATGCCCACATTATTAAGATTTTGCCACCTCAAGGGGCATCCCAATTTAAAAGAAGAATTACTTCAGCTTCCCTCATTTCATGGGCAAAAGAATGCCAAGAAAGAGCAATTTACCCGGAATCCCCATGGAGGAAAACTTCTTTAGCCAAGTTATAATTACATACAGAATTTAGTAACATGATCTCAAGTGGCTTTTTGGAGATTGGAGGGTCAATAATGACCTTGGAATGCTAAAATGTTGAAACGCTATGTTAACATTATTGTGCACATTAATCTGATTTTCTGTAACTTTATGAAAATGAGTGCTAAAAATTGAAAATATTAAGAAATATGAAGCACATGATAAATTGTTTTTGCTAGTCATTCCAATTAGCAAGGTCCTAAAAGCAATTAGTAGAGGCTGAACAGAAATCAGGCAACAGGGGAGTGCAAAATTTAATCAGAATTGAAATTCTGACCTATTAAATGAGAAGAAGTTTAAAGTCTTTTACGACTTAACATTTTGGTGTCTGTTTTACCTGAGCAGTCCCAGTAAATTTTGAAGTGAATAGACTGACTTTCTCCTGACCATGCAGCTGATTTCAGTGTAAATGTACATCCCCATACCATAGCTGATATAGACATAAATTGTGAAACCACTCTGAGCAGCTCCTATAGTTCTAGATTAGTCATTCACAGAAACATTACATTTCTTTTTTTGAAGTTTTGCGTTTATTTTTATTTCTAAAAATATCTCACTACTATGAAACCTATTTGTGATTCTACTGTAAACATAGAGACATTTTTGAAGACTGAGACACCATACATAAAATTTTAACTGTGGCTAGTAGATGAGAAATTCTCCTTAAACTTAGTATTCATTTATTTAGATACTATTACTTTCACAATTTCATGGGAGAATTTTTAAGTCGACATGAAATTAGAGGCTATAGACCAATATTTTCTTCTTATCCATCTCTAAATTTCAACACAGTATAGTTTAGTATATGTGCTGCTAAAGTGAGTGCATGAAGTGTAGTTTCGAATTGATACATACCTTTATACATTTCATCTCTGCTTTGTTTTGGGTCTAAAATGTTCCCCAAAGATTCTTGTATTTAAATGCTATGTATTATCTATGGAACCAGATGCTGTTAGGGGATGGAGGCCTGATCAGAAGGGGTGCGTTACGGGTGTGTGGTGGAGGAAAGGCATGTGGTAGAGTATGGATTGTAGTTGTGTGGTAGATTATAGATTATGGTTGTATGGCACATTACTGGGCATATGACCTGGAAAGGAAAGATTACTGGGCTTAACTTGGAAAGAGCAGAACACTGAGGTGGGACCCAAAAAGGGCAGATCGCGGGGACATGGTCTGCAAAGGAATGTGTTAGTTTGGCCCTTCCTCCCTCACTCGGCTTCCTGTCTGTGATCCGTGATTGGCTTTCCTCTGCCTCTGCCAGCCACCCATGAATGGACTGTGTGAGACCTGAAAATATAAATTAGAATAAATCTTTCCTCCCTTAAGTTCGGATGTTGGTTATTTTTTAAACGCTAATCTCTTTAACAACATGTACTTTTTTTACTCCAAGCTGCTTACTTTATACATTTGTTTTCTCTGCCATTTTCTTTGCCATTTTCACCATAGAGTTGGCTAAAAGCCACCATCAGTACCCATGTGACAGTGTGAACATCAGGTTGCCTTGAGATTTTCTCCACCAGATTAAGTAGTCTATCACCCTTAACCTCAGTTTTATGCAAAGTATCTGGAAAAGAGCAAAATGCAACACACTTTCTGCCAGACCATAGCATGCATGGTTTCTAGACAGGGGCCAATAAAGTCTTCCTTCCCATCTAAAACTCCTTCAGCCTAGTTTTTTTCCAATTTATACTACTACCAGCATTCTGACCTTCTGAGCCTTGAGAATCTCCCGCCAAGCTCAATTCAAAGCACTCTACGTCTTCCATAGCTTTTGTCTTCAAATCTTTCAAAGTGTTCCAGCAGACCAGTTCCAAAAGGCTTCCAAATCACATAGTCACATAGAGTCACAGCAACAACCTCACCTCGCTTCTCTGGTACAAATTTCTGTCTTGGATACTTATTCATTGCTAGAAAAAATTAAAAAAAAACACAAAACTTCAATAAAAGAAATGTAATGAATAAGTATCTAAGACAGTACTTAGAATCAGGACTATAAAAAAGGCCCTGAGGGTATCTCAGGAAACAGTAAGACCCCACCCTTTACTGAAACTGATTAAGAGTGGAAAGGAATTGGCTTTGAAAAGAGTCACCCAGGTCACCCTTAGGGCCACCTAAGAAAATAAATTCACAAGAAGTCACCCATCTAAAAATTAAGAGGGGGTTAGACTGCTGATTTCCAAGGGGACCAGACTACTGCTCAAGCCAGCGGTGGACCTTGGCATCATCCACGTGACAGTGCAGAATGAACAGCTTGTGGTTATGGAGGCTTTCACTCAGATTTCAGAAGAAGGCCTTGGAGGCCAGGCAGTGTGCCCTGCCCTTGAAAGGACAGTGCATTCGAGCTACAGGGTTTGATACTTGGTCTTCTGTGTTTAAAGCTTTTCTCATCTGATTACTTCCCATCATCTTGCCTTCTCTTTTGGAATGGTCATGTTTACCTTATGCTATTATATGTGGGAAGTGCTTGCTTTGATTTTCACAGGAGCTCACAGCTAAGAGTTAGCCTTGAGTCTCGAAGGAGACATTGGACTTGGGCTTTTTAGCAGTGCTGGAATTGTTAATACTTTGGCATCTCTTAGAGAAGGACTAAATTCATTTTGCACAAGCCCGTGGACATGAGCCTTTTGGGGGCCACCAGTGGAACATTGTGGTTTGGATCTGGAATATCACCCAAAAGCCTCATGTATTTGGATATTGTGAATTATCTATGGAACCTTGGGTTGTTAGGAGATAGGGCCTGATCAGGAGGAATGGGTATGGGCATGTAGTGGATTATAGATATGTGGTAGAAGACAGGCGTGGAGTAGACTGGAGATTATGATGTGTGGCACATTATTGGGCACGTAACCTGGAAGGGATGAATCACTGGGGCTTAGCCTGGAAAGAGCAGATCACTGAGGCTGAATCTGAAAAGAGAAGATCAGTGGCTCAGGATCTGGAAGGATATGTGCCAGTTTGGCCCTTTCTCTTTCATTTGGGTTTCTGTCTGTGATGCTGTGACTGGCTTTCCTCCATCTCTGCCAGCCATCCATGAATGGACTGTTTGAAACCTTCTAAAATTGTGAATTAAGATACAACTTTTCCCCCTTAAGTGTATATTGGTATTTTATCCCAGCAATGAATAAATAACTAAGACTATCTCAATCTCCCACAAATAAAATTGGAAATTTCAAGCTTGAAATAAATTTCTTAATTCTTAGAGAGACAGTATACTTTTGATTTTTTATTTGCCTATGAATGTTTTTAGGATCTTTTTCTTTCTGATCAAATTTTCTCTCTTCCCCCTCCTCTCTGTTCTCTCTTGGCTCATTCAATCTTGCACACCTGGGCTTTTCATGGATTAGAAATGACCCAGAACACATTACCTTCTTCTGACCCAAGGAATGGTCCAAATCCCCCTTGATAGGAAGACAGCAGCTGGTCAAGAAAAGATGGCCAGAATGGCCAACAGCCTGGGATAGATTTCCAAGGTCAATGAGGAGAGAATCGTATCTGTTCAAACTTTGCTTAACTCGAGGGAAAAAGATTTCCAGATCAATGAAAGTTCCCATTAAAGGTTAGAGATGAATCTTCATTTTCTTTGGGGGTAGTTTAGCCCTTTGCCCATCAGAGGATGTATTTATTATGAGTCATGAATGAGAGAAAATGAGTTACAGACGCCAGATTATTATTCTTGTATTTCACTGGAACTATTTATGCTGAGCTGCTTTCACTTACTACCTCCTGTGCCACCACCTGCCAGAAGCAGCCCGCCTCATCGGAGCACCGTCTGGTATTGCTGGAGCGTGGGGGCCTTGGCCTCCCTGCGAAGGTGCTGTATGTTGGCACCGCAGGCCAGCAACCCCTCATGCTTGAACATAGTTGGCACCTACAGGATGAGCAGGAGTCATTTATTTTCTGGTCCAAGTACTCTAGCTAAATCATATCAACTTACTTTGAAATCATAAAATGATAGAAAAAAATTCTGTCTTCTCTGAAAAGAATGTTTTCGTCTATTGAGAAAGCAACTTGGATAATTGATTGTGAGCTAACATACAGCTGCGACATGGGTGTCTATTATGTCAGTTTTATCTTTACTTACATCAAAATATTTTTAGCTGTGTTGGTATATGGAATAAAAAGAGACTTAAAATTCATCTGCTAATTTTTGAAGTAAATCAGTAAAAGAAAAAGATAAGAATTGTCAAAAAAGTGAGAAATAAAATAGGCTTTTTTTGGTAACTATTCTGATTTGATGTACACACATTTAAACCTCAACAGTTAGCCTAAGATAGCTCAGGAAGGTGTTATGTAATCAACCTTTTTAATGGTTTTGAATTCTTGAAAAAAGAGAAAAATGCTTTATATAAATGATCATTTGCTTTTCTATCACTTACATGTTTAGGAAACACCTAAATAGTAACAAAATCTTCAATTTCTTGATATTTGGTACTTTCTAAAGCAAGAGTTGATTGACTGAAGATAATGGTTGTTTATGAACCAAAAGGCAGAAAACATTTTTCCCTAAAATTCAATTCTATTTCTTAACGTCCTTATTTATATGCAAGGGGTAGTTATTTATTAACTTGGATACACTTGTTCCCAGGATAAATAGGCCAAAAGTAAATAACCATATATAAATATTAGAAGCTTATTTTTCATTTCTGTAAACACTCTGAAGCAGTTCTAGTAGTGTAAGGGAGTTTACACTCATCCGTGTCTTGTTCTGAGAGGGGCTCTGCTGACTTCTGATGAGTCTGAGCTTATCTATTATGGTTTCGATCTGAATGTCCACCAAAAGTTTCATCTTAGAGATGGAGCTTAGTCAAAAGAGGTGACTCTGAAGTGTATATTCTCATTTCTGGCCCCTGGTCCCTTCCTTCTCTTTGCTTTCTGGCTGCCAAGATGCGAACCATTTTCCTGTGCTATGCTGTCTTGCCACACCTTTCTAACTTGGTGCTGGCTGACCGGGCACAGAACCCACTGAAACATGATCTAAGATAAATCTTTCCTAAGTTACAGTTGTTGGGTATTTTGTCCCAGCTATGGGAAAGTGAACAAGACAGTATCCATACTCACAGCACAGAGCAACTCTTATGGATTTTTATGAGCAAGCTTGGAAATGGCAATTTGTAATAAGGTTACCTCAATTCACATGCTATTGGCTAGTACTTAGTAATATGGTCACAACTGCAAGGAAGGCTGGGAAATGTAGTCTATGTATGTGTCCTAGCAGTAGAATAGCTCTTTTCTGACATGCCTCTTTCTCAGTCATTAATTTAGTAGAAATACTAGGACACGTTAACTGTAATATGACATGGATGATGAAATTTGCAGTTCTACTTAGTAAACCCTTAGTTTGTGCAGAAGGTACTTGAGACCAGCCTGCTTAACAAAGTGAGTCAAACTCAGAAGATAAAATGTCTCATGATTCCTTTCTGAGAAACCCAGAAGACAGGCATTTTAATGAACCCAGTGGGTGTCATGGTGGAAGTCGGTGGGCGGTGTGGAAGGGAGATGGAGGGTCAACAAGGGGTGGGGGGAAAGACTGTAACGTTGTTGTAATGTATATGTGCATAAAATAGTGTCAATGTAACCATTGTATATTGCATATGTACACTAATAAATATTGGGGAAAATGATTTGAAAGCTTATAGTTTAGGAGGAAGGAAACTCTTAGTTCTGGAATTAAAATTCTCCATGAGGACAGGGTTCTTGTTTGAATTACACCCATCTGAGTTTCTGATAAACAGCACACTACATACATGTATTAGGATTAGGAAAACAGTAATTTCTAAGTCAAAATGTACTATCCTTCAAAGTCAAAAGAGTTCCAAATTATGTTAAGTTTGCTTTTTAAACAGATGATGGCAAACTACACAGAAGAAGGTAGCCAGCATCATTTAATTATTCCAAATTTTAAGAATTATCGGGGACATGATGTTTCTTTTTTGTACTATACTCTGACTCTCATGAACCTTGACTCTACCTTTCATGCAAATGGAGAAATCTCCAGTGGATGTGTTTTAGTGAAGGTAGGTTATTCAGTATTTTCAGGCAATAGCAATCTTCTTTTATCACTCACTATATCAATAATATTTAAAGGACCCTCTAAAGACGCACTTATTAGTAGACAAATGAGGTAATAAGAATTTCTCTTACTTAAGCAAGACTACATACTGAATTTATCTCCCCTGAATGGGTCATTACAAATATCGTAAGTGTTTCGAAAAAGGACTTCTACTGCCATTACTGACTTTATTAATATTTGAAGTATAGAGAATGTGACAACAGATTTTCTTCCACAGTCTGTACATGTACTGTCATCTCATCTCTTGCTCCAGCTCCAAGACACTGCATCAACTGGTCAGGTTCTGAGAGGTGTTCATGCCCTGCTTTCCAAGTGAGGAGAAGTGTTAAGTCTGTGGTACCCAAGTCACTTGGGAAATGCATTGTTTGAAAATGTGGATATTGTGATATTGTTTCAATGGGAGATTGGAGATCAACATTTGTTAACGTTAACTTAAATATTTCTTAATTTGTTGCTGCAATATACTGCAGACTCAATTTGTATGGCTACATTTCAGGATGAAGTTGAGAATATATTCAGTGTGGAGCCCAGGATAGAGTTTATTTCAAAATGACTAAATTAAACTTCCTTCAAATAACTGCTTTGGGATTTTCATATGTAATAATCTCCATGATTAAATTTGATCAATAAAAAGAATAATCACTTTAACTTTGAAGAGGATTCAAACTTTGACTCTGTCTGCTCTCAGGGATCTGTCTTTTTAAAAGTCTGCCCATGTGTATTTTTATCAACTCTGATCTTATCTATTGGGCAGGACCCGTGGCAGATGCTACTCTTTTCCCCAGTCCCTGGGTGAGAGCTCTTCTTCTCTGAGTGTGAGTCAGATTTGCCTGACAGTTGTTTCCTTCAATTTTCCTTTTAGATTATAAAATCTTTATAGATAAACATTGCTTCTTCATCTTTTTATGCTTCTCAGAATCCAATCACTGAGACTGTCATATAGCAGTGGAGCCAAGTTGTGTTCATTGAAACTGGAGCAAGGGGAATCGATTTGAGATGGTGAACAGTTTTAAAGTTTCAGGACAGAGCTGTGAAGTCCTTTGCTGAATAAAATGATTTAAATATAGGACTTTACTCATGTTGGCAGTTTCCATCACATTTCATCAGTTTTAATGTTTAGCTTGCTTGTTTGTAATTTTTCCTTACTTCCTATGTGACTTTATTCAAAAGAAGGTGAAATATTCCAAAGATATTGAAATTTTTTACTGTTATTTTGTTCATTTAAAAAAATTTACCATAAATTTCCATGTTTGGGCTACAGATATTGGACTAAAAGTCTGATTTTTCCCTACTTGTCTTGCTGCAAAGCCAACAAAAAACATGAACCTTAGTAAAGAACAAAGGTAAGAAGGGTGCCGAGGGACCCTCAGTCCCACACACTAAGAAAGAGGCTGTGGCTCTGTGGAGGTAGTCCGTCTGCAATGGTCGCTGAGCGATAAGCCTCGTAGAGAGACACACCTCGTACGGAGCACATCAAAATCAGTGCCAGCTTTTCTCTTTGCACTTGTCTACAATATAGACACCCCAGTTACTTGGGTACAGTTGTTGCATGTATGTACCTAAATGTCATTTTCACATTTTATGTGCTTAACAAGCAGCATAACATAATTCTACATGTCTCTTTTTTCCTTGAAAATGTCCTGATTGTTCTTTGCTGAAGCCTTTAGTTGAATATGAATGCACTTCCTTATTAATGGCCAATAAAATGATTTAAGCATATGACTTTACCTGTGTGAGCAGTTTTCAGCACTTTTTATCGGTTCGAATGCTCAGTTTTATGACTGTAATTTTTCTTCACTTCTTTTTATGTGATTTTGTTTAGAAAAAGGTTAAATATTCCAAAGACATTGAAAAAAATTAGTGTTATTTTGTTAAATTACTTTAAAAATATTTTATTATACATGTTTAATTTTCCTTTTTTATCAATATCTATAGGCAATGCATGTTTACATTGAGCTTGAGTATTTTGTGCACATATACATCACATTAAAATTACAATCCCTTCCCCTCCCCCTCTTTGACCTTCCCACAACTCCCTGATTTTCGCTAACTCCCACTATCACCCTTATTTGTTTTTTTCTTTTCTTAAAATATTACCTCGCGTTCTCCTTCCCACCTTCCCACACCCCCTTTCCCCTTCTCCCTCTACAGAGTCCATCTTCTTACTTTCTTCCATGTCTCTGACATTTTTTATGGTTAGGTTTTCTCATATTAGAGAAATCATATAATATTCAATTTTCAGGGTCTGATTCATTTGCCTGAACGTCACGGTCTCAAGGTGCATCCCTTTTCTTAAAAAATGACTCAAATGTGTCATTGTTAATAGCAGAGTAATTCTGCACTGAATATATATTCCACATCGTCTTTTTCCAGTCATCTGTACTAGGGCATATTCGCTTCCTCCAAGATTTGGCTGTTATTAATTGTGCTGCTATACAAAAAACATTCAGGTTATCATTATAGCAACCAGATTTCCTAGGGTAAACTTAGATCAAAGACCAAATAAAGAATCATCATTACATGAACTTACGTCTATATCTCAAAAGTATATCACATATAAAGCAATAGATATAATGGCATACATAGTTATTTAGGAATTTTTCCCACTATTTTTATTAATATACATATGTGACACATAGTATTTACAATGAATTTGGGTATTTCGTGCACATATGTATTGTATCAACTTCATAATCCCTTCCCATTTTTTACCCTCCCATCCCTTCCCTATCCCTTCCCTCAGCTCTGGCTATCACTTCATGTAGTTCTACAGAATGTTCTGGGTTTTCCAAGTCACAGAAACTATCCAGTACTTAACATATTAATCTTCCACATCTAAATCATTTCACTGAAGCCACCACTCTAACTCAGCTTCCTATTCCTCGAATGGGTTCGCAGTAGTTAAATCTTGATGCCTCTTCTCTGAATCCAATCAATAAAAAGTTCTTTCCCAAAGAGGAGCAGGAAGACATGAGTAAGATCATTATTAAAAATTTAGTTACAGGGGCTGAAGGAGTGGCTCAACGGTTCAAGCACTTGCCTAACAAGCACTAAATACTCAAGTTCTATCCCCAGCACCACGGTTCAAGCACTTGCCTAACAAGCACTAAATACTCAAGTTCTATCCCCAGCACCACATAAGCTGGGTGTGGTGGCACACCCAGCTTTTATATATATATATAGCTATACAGTGAAATTGAGACATAAAATTCAAGAGTCACTGGTTGAACTAGTAGCTGACTGAGTTCTTAGCCAATGGATTAAAGTGATAAGATCTTTTATCTTTACCACTCAATGAAAGCTTCAGGGTAAAGACCCAAAGAAGCACTTATTACGAACTCTTACTGTTTTTAGAACTAATAATATTCAAAATCAAAACAACTGTTTACTGCCACTTCACACCCAGCTAAATACTTATACACATCATACACATCAAAAAGTTTCACAGATTAAGATTTTATACCAATTTCCCGTGTTGAATGTAATTGTTTTATAATCAAATGTATTAATAAAAATAATAGTTATAAGGGTAAGTTTTGCAGATTTTATTCTTTTACTGTCTTAGTGGCACACCAATCAGATGATTGATGTGTATTTTTCTGTTACACTTCCTCTTTAGATGCTTCCTTTCTTTCATGTTTTTTGGTGTTGCTTTTCTCTCTCAAAGATTCCTTCAAGTATTTTCTGCAATGCTGGGCTACTGGTCACATAGTACATAGATTGTGGGTAAATGAAGAATTTTTACTTCCTCTTCAATTTTCAGGGATAATTTTGTTGAATACAATAACCTGGGTTGTTATTTGCTGTCTTTTAAGGCTTGAAAGACCTTTAAAGTTTTCATTGAGAAATCTGCAGTAATTTGAATGAGTGTGCCTGGGTAAATAATGTCTGTGTTTCTCTTGATGCTTTTAATACCCTCTCTTTATGTTGTTATTTCTGAGGTTTTGATTACTATATGTCATGGTAAGTCCTGTTACTGGTTGACATTATTTGGTGTTTTATAATCTTCTTATCCTGAAAATTAATTTCTTTTTCTAAATTTGGGAAATTTTCTTGCATTTCTGTGAATAGATTCTTTATACCTTTGATGCTGTCTTGTACTCTTTGTCCTACACCCATAATTCTAAGATTGGTTTTCCACAAACCATCCATCAGACGTTGTATCTAGCCACTTTGCTCATTTTTAATTTTGGAGTCATGCCTAATTATAACATTTGGTTTTTCAGCCTCGTTTTTAGGGGCTGAAATTCTGTCCTTTACAATGTTTGAATCAGTTTCCCCTGCTTTCAAGTGAATTTTTTAAATATAGTTTTCTTTTCAAAATTTCCACTTTAATAAACTGTTTCTTCATATCTTTCATATCCTTATTTACCTCAGTCATCCTTTTATTTGTGGTTTCTATATGCTCAGTGAGCTTTGTATCCATTAGGACCACATTTTGTTTAGTATGTACCTCTTTAAGCCCACTGATCAATGCTTGCGTTTCTTTGAGAATATCTTGTTTGAACTGGCGGTTCAACTCATTTATTTACTTTTTGACTTCCTTTCCTATGAGTTTTACTATTTCAGGGCCCGTGACATTAGTTTCTGAGGTCTTAGGCATTTCTGTGGGGGTCTTATAGCCTTATCTTTTTCTCATGTTTCTGTTGTTGAAGGACTTCATTTTAAAGGACTAGCTGAGAGGTTTCTTTGAATGACTGTAAGGGTGGGGGGTAAAAAAATCCGTCATGAGGGAGGACCTAAAAGTCTCATGTTCTCTAAGGTATCTTGTCCTTCTTCAACCCCCTCAACAAAACTCTCCTGCCTGTCCTGGCTTTCCTCCTCCAAGGGTGGGGCTCTACATCGTCAGAGGTGCTCCCACCATACCTGAACCATTCAGGGGGTCAATGGCCTTTCTCTCCTCTCCACAATGGTCTTTTGTGCCTGTTTGTGCCTAAGGCACTATTTAAGAGTGACCCCAAAACCCTTTTATGCACTTTGGAGCCTGCTTTTACCTTAATGTGCTCTTCTGAGCATGCTTTAATTATAAATAGTTCTCCCTTGGGCTTTTTTTTTTTTTTTTTTTTGATGGCTCCTGATTACATCATTGCCTGTTATGGCTGCCAAGCAATGCTTCTGATGTAGGCTCTGGGAGTCCTTTTCTAGGGAAACTCGCATGGTGTTTGCAGTTTGCACCACCCGCAGGCTATTTTTTGGAGGCTGGGCCTACCAGTTGCTTTCAATTCCCACTTCTCCCAGATCTATGCTTACCTCCTTCAGAAGTTCCAGGCTCTAGGCTTTTCTCCATCTGCTGATTCTGGCATCTCAGATCTGCTCTTAGTCAACCTAGGATGGCTTCCTGGGCTGCTGTCAGCTTTCGAGGTGTCTTCAGGATTTCTGATCTTCTTGTAGCCTCCTTTCAATTATTATGATACTCCTTCCTTTCCTAGCTAAGTTGATCAGGTCCAGTTTTTTAGGTGAATCCCTGATGAGGCATTGCATAGCTGTCATTTGGCCACCATCTTGACTGCAAGTTTTTAAAGTGTTTTTAAAAGTATGATTATTATTTTCTACTGATGTCATGGGATAATTTTTAAATCATTTTTAAGTGTATAAGTAGGAATTGTACATGTATATTATGTATAATGTACTACTTTACACACTTACCCCCTTTTTAGGGCATGAACACTTAAAACCTACTCTCTTAGCATTTTTCAAGAATATAGTATGCGATAACTATAGTTGCATGCTGTACAATAGAACTCCTGAATTAGTCTTTCTAAGTGGAAATTTAATGTTTTGTTAAACCTTCTCCAACCCAGACCTCTAGCTACCCTTAGCTTTCTCTCAGCAGTTTCAGATCTCACATACCAATGAAATTATACATTTGCTTTTCTTTGCCTTGTTAATTTCACTTATTGATAGTATACTTGGGATTCATCTTTGTTGCTGAACGTGGCAGGCTTTCTTTTTCTAAGATTGAGTAATACTTCACTGTGTACATAAACCCCATTTTATTTATGCATTCATTCTGACATGGGCAATTGGGCTGATTTCATCTGATGGCTGTTACAAATATCGATGTAATGAAGGTGTAAGTATCTTTTTCAAACACTGATTTAATTTTCTTCAGATATATAGGTAGTAGCGGGAATGCTGGGTCATATGGTTGTTTTCATTCTATTCTATTTTTATTTTCTTTTGAGGATAATCTTTACTGTTTTCCATAGTGGCTGTGCATTTTCATTCACATCAACAGGTGCCAACATTCTCTCTTCTCCACATCTTCTCCAATACTTACTTACCTTTTGCTTTTTGAGACTAGATATTCCAACAGTTTTAACATCTTATATCGGTTTTAACTTGCATTTCCCTGATGATTAGTGCTTTATATCATGTACCTGTTAGCAATTTGTATCCTTCTGAAAAGTATCTATTTAGGTTCTTTATTCATTTTTTTAATCAGGTTATTTATATTTTACTCTTGAGCGATGAGAATTTCTTATATATGTTAATATGTTACTTATTAACCCCTTATCAGATATACATAGAAAACCTTATGTGCTATAACTTATCAATGGAATTGCAGTTCTGTTAAATTTTTCTGAGCATTTGTAACTTTTTAAAATACAATTTAGTTGCTGTAAAATATGGCTAACGTTTTTTGACACTAATATTTGTTAATAGCTTTTAAAACATGTTCAATGGATTGTTTATATCATGTAATGATTTTGTTACATGGCCTCTGCAACGTTTCTACATGGATTATGAAATAATCAGGTGGAATAAATCAAAGACCCCAATGTAGGAACTAAAATTATCAAACTTTAAGCATAAACCAAATATGGCCCAAGGAAAAGTTGGCCATTCCATACAGTAAGGAATAGTGACACTTCTGTACTTGACTCTTCCGAGCCTTTAGTTGTCATGGTGATTTAATTTTATTTCTTGGAGTATATTGTAGTAAAAACTATTGTCTTTTAAAGTCAACATTTTTTCTTAGATTAAAATTCAGTGCTATGAAAATTTTTCTTTCAAACTTTAAATATGAGTGTCAGAAAAGAAAAATAACTTAGATATTAAACTAAAAAAATGTGAGAAGTTAAGGTACTGACTTTGGCAGAGATGACGCTCAGTGCCGGTCGCTTCCCAAGGCGACACTCATGCTTCTCCGCCATAGCTGTGTGGCTCAGCCAGCTCCAGCACCTGCTAAGGGGTGGAAAATTGGAATTCTGCAAACGGAGCCTTACAAGAATTTTCCTTACTGCTTACATGTCTGTTTGCCTGACTAAGTGACTTACCTGTGTGCTAATGTTGTGTAAGAAGAGAAAAATTTAGTTTAAATTGTATCCTGAAGTAAAGATGTCATCATTCTTCAGACACTTATTTCTCCTCACCTCAAACATCCTAACCATGACACAAATACTGTCAGAGCATTCCAATTTCTGACAGACGATGTATTACATACTAAGCTCCAAGAGTGGGATAGGCAAGGCTGGAGAGTTTCTGATAGTGTATTCCCTTTGTTAATTTCTCACTTACTGAGTCATCTTCAAGAGCCCAAGAATGAATAGATTTTGTTGTATGAGTAGAACTCATCAATCAAAAGTATAAATTCCTTTTTTGTGTGGTTAGGGATTGAGCTTAGAGCCTTCATACTGAGCTATGTCCTCAGCCCCTTTTTAGTTTTGATCTTGAGACAGGATCGCAGTAAGTTGTTTGATTTTTGAGACAAGGTCGGCCTAAGTTGCCTAGGCTGGATTCAAACTTACAATTGTGCTTCAGCCTCCCAGAGTGCTGATATTACAGGCCTGCACCTCTGTGCCTGGCTCAAGAGAGTACATTCTGAAAACATGTTTTCAATAACACAATGTCACTAAAGGAAGTAATCTGGGTAAGCTGCAGAATGGAAACTAGTTAATATTTTCCTCTCTGATTGATATGTCTGTAGACATATCCATGAGTTCAGAAGTAAAAATGATTTTGTTACTTATATTGTCCTTTAGATTACTCTTTTCTCAGCTTTTCTACTGAATGCCATTTCCTCTAATTCTATATGATCAGTTCTGAGTACTTCAAAAACTTGTCTTTATTGTAGTGTACATTGTTTTTTAATACGGGCATGACTGCTGGCAAGTCTGGTAGTCGTTAGGTAACCAGCCTCCTCCAAGACTAGTTCTTTTACTACCCAGGGAAGATTGGTAAATTCTGTGTCATTGCGTTATGAACAGTTTGTTGAATATTTCTTTCAGAATTGTATTTCAAGAAATGATTCTTCTCCATTGGTTCTGCTGGTAGGAAAAATAATAAGTGGAAGATATCGAGGCCATCCACGAAAGCAAAAATCCTTTACTTAGGGTTCAGCCAACAAAAATTTGCAGTTAATGTGGTGAGTGCTGGTTTATGAATTTAAGTTATTTTGTGTAGCGTTTTTCACCAGTCTATCTTTCGTATTTATTCTTAAAGGAAAAAGAGCAAAGTATTCATTCATCATTACATGTGAATCATAAGCCACACATTTCCACAGTTATTATTTAGTGCCAGTTAAGGAAGCTCCGTGCTGTGTTAGGACCTTTATCCCAAAGACTCACTGAACATTTATTGAATGAATCACTTTGAAAAGAATCTTCTTATAAGACAAGTAATTATAAATATTTAAAAATACCTTATTGCTAACTTTCATTTTAATTTCTCAAAAGAGTTAATGAATGAGATAAGCCTGTTAAATAAGTAATAGTATGAAACTTTAATTTTCCCATCTCTGGTTGGAACTGTATTGACTGATTTATCATTTTATTTACTAAATTACCCTCCAGCTTGCAATGAAAATAATGAAAAGAAATCTAGGTTGGGATTACAAAACTTGGGTATATTAATTGAAGTTCTTGTTGCAACCCATGAAATTCATTCTAGTGAACTGAGACAAGAAGTGGAAAAGTCCCCAAGCTCTGCCTAGTGGCACCACTAGTACTACAGTTGTTGCCCCTGCCATGGACAGGGGGCTGCAGAATCAGACAACTACCCCTGTTGGGGACATAAAAAGCTCCTGAGAAAGCTGTTTGGCAAATCAAGAAGTTGATGCCTTGACTTCTGGTAAACACTCCTGTTTCGGTCACAGTCTGAGCCTCCTCAGTGCTTTGCACTTTATCTGTCTCTTCTTGCAATTCTGAGCTAAACAAAAATTTCAAGTAAATGTAGTTGAATGGCCACACAGTAGTCTTCTATTACCCACGGTTCCAATGTGGCCAACTATGGTCTACAAATATTACATGGGAAATTCCAGAAATAAGCCGCTAATAAGTCTCAAACTGCATGCATATTTTTGTAGTATAATGAAATCTTGTGTCTTCTCTTTTATCCTGCAGGGAATGTAAAATGTCCCTTTGTCCAGTATTTCCAGCTTGTTTATGGTGCCCGCCCACAACTCATTCAGTCTTGGTTATTGTATTGACTGTTGGTGAATTGCAGCTCTTGCTTCCAAGTGATCTTTATGTTATTTAATAATTGCCCCAGTTTGCAAGAGTAATGATATTGGCATTCTGAATATGCCAAAGAGAAGCTGAAAGTCCTTCCTTTAAGAAAAATGGTAAAAGCTCTGCTTAATAAGAAAAGAAAAATTCATAGCCTAAAGTTGGTAAGATATCTGCGAAAAAGCAAATACGAGCAAACATGGTAGATACAGGATTTGGCCTTACTCAAAGTTTTAGGCATCCATTGTGGTCTGGGAAAGCGTCCACCGTGGGTAAGGAGGATACTGTACCTACATATGCATAAGCCTCACTCCAAGGAAGTCTGGAAAATGGTGTTTTTAGGAGGAGAAATAGTCACAGCAGTCAGGAGTTAGGAAGCCTCATAAGGCTTATATCCCTAGGATAGAGTACAGCAGTTTTCATCTTTCTTGGATGATCACATGATCTTGGGACAAATCAAACCTCTCTAAACTCCAAGTCAGACAATGAATGTGAGAGCAGTTTGTTGTGCAGCAATGCCCAAATGGTAGCTATTTAGTATTACTCCCCATGCCATTTGTACCCTCCTACTTATTCCTGCTTCTGTTTAGCCTATGTGGTATGCCAATAGGATAAAAACAACTATCTTACCAGAATACGATCTTTTTATTCAATCCCTGAAAATATCTGCCCATGAAAATAGTACAAAAGGGAATGGGGAGTATGATATCTTTAGCTTGGACTTATTTCCATGGCTAAGTTTAGAGAAGTGTTTTAATGAGTCTTGTTAGCAGGCTATAGCTTAATGCCATTTGGCTGTCCTTCAAGACTCTTCTATTCCTGATCTTAAGACTTATTTTTCTTTAAAGTAATCTGGCATGCTCTGAGGCTACAGCTTGTTCATTAATCACCCTAGTGAGGAATTAGTCACCTTAGAAAACTTAATGAAGTCCATTAGCAAAATTTTGGCCTATTAAGTACACGTTCAAAATCACATTCCGAATTTAACTTGTTGGCCTCAGAACACTGACCCTTCAGGTGGACACTCAACCTTGTCAGGGACTTAGGGCTGTGTCCTGTCCTCTGTGGTAGCCTGTCTATTTCAAGTTGTTCTCGTCTCTTTCCTTCTGCCCATCCCCACTATCTTTGCCATGACCTTCCTCAATTATTTTTATCTCCAGAGCTATGCAAAATAAAAATGTAAAGTACATTCCGACATATGCTCGTTAAGTTCTCTTGGATAATGAGCCGTAGTTATTGTGGGTGAGAAAGAATGATCACTGCTTCATTTTGTAGGGAAAACATGATATAAATTAATTTTCAGCATTGGCAGGTATTTGTACTTACACTTCCCTGTGCTTAAAAAATATTTCTTGCCAGTTGAAAAATGAATTCAATGTTATGATTGGTAAATATTGCTTATAAGGATTATACAATTTTCTGTAAGACGTAGGTTATCTCAGCTGTGACTGCAGAGTGAGAACCTTTTTGAAGATGAAATCCTTGGGCCATCTCTGGTCAGTTTCCAGATGTGTAAAGCAACCTGAGTTTCATCTAATGCCCTATGAGGCTATGAGCGTTCAGCTACAGATGCCCACCTCACTGATCTTTTTCTGAGTAGGGTTGTTGGACTGTTGGAGTAAAGAGGGCATTGCTGTATTTTCTTCTTGGTCTTTCTTATTCTTTCTTCTTTCTCCTCCCACCTACTTTTTCCCTTCACTAATAAACTTTAAATAAGCAGACCTGAGTGGTTTACCAGATCAGAGATAGAGGGTAGAATGATCTCAGAACCTTTCTTTTTCGTAAAGGAAGTATCAGAGTCTACATTTGCAGCGCAGTGTCAGCAGGGAAAGTTTTCGCTCTTCCTTAGGCTGGTTGCTTATTGGGAGCAGCTACATATTCAAATGAATCTGTCAGGGACAAGAGTCTGGTGCTCGAGTTCCTGCTCGGCTCGATGACATTGATTTGTGAGCATAATGCTCGGCTGCGGGATGTGTGACAGATAAATTTTATCAAAATTAAGGCACAATTAAACATTTCATCTTCCTAATTACTGGCTGTAGATTCAGCCTGATGACCATGTGCTGTAAGAAATCAGCGACCATTACACATTTTAATGGAGCACAGCTGTCTTACAGCTTGGTAATATTTGCACAGTGCCACAGAACTGTAATTTATGATAAAAAGAAAAAAATGTGTATTGGTGCTTTTTTGCCAAAATAGATTAAGGATTCATATACTTTAATGAGATTTGGACCTAGTCTTGGATTATCGTTATAAATGATTTATGTGCATGTTGGTGGACTCCTGTAGTTAGAGATGATTTGTGTTTTGGTCTACCAATATGTAATTCAATATTTATTCTTGAGCCAATACTTACGACTTCCTGCCTTTGCTCTATCTTCTGTGTCTTACAAGGGATGGATGGGAAGGTGAACTAAACAAGAAGGAGAAGGCAGGAAGGACCTTGTCGAAAACAACCTTGGCTTCTTTAAAACTCCGAGGAGAGTGAGCCAGGGAAAGACAGAGGCATCCTAGGTGGGATGACTGAAGAGGAGCAGCCTGGTCTTGGGTGCCTCCAAGGAAGTCCGTGCTCCCCGGGGCCGAGCCACAGGTGGGCGTGGGAGGATGTGGCCTGACTGCAGAACTGGCCTTTGGTCAACTGCAGAGAAAATGAGAGATGACAATTGTCTCCTCACCTCTGCTTCTGCAGTTTAAAAATGGAGATAAACCACTCATTCCAGCCTCTTCTGAGCATTCCTGAGAGCACTAATGAGGGTGATTATGAGTTATTTATGAAGACAAAAGACAATGTGTACATCTCCTAACACTGTCAAGACACCCAGACTGCGAACGTGGTGCTGCTTGCTGTTAAGCTTTGTTGGTGCGTGTCTGTCTTTATGACCATTCTCACTGAAAAAATGCTTCACGGTGCCTAAGTTTGTGAGTGAATTGATTTCAGTGGAGAGCCACCAGCAGGGCCACAAGCAGTCGACACATGTGCCAAGACATTGTGCGAACTGAATGTGCTTCTCAACTAATCAGGGGAGGAAGATGAACCCATATATCTTAGGAATTATTAGGATTGTTAAATTCGTCCAGGCAAAGCAATGTCATCATCTCCTGTCCTCCTTCCATGAAAAAGATGCACCTCTCTTCAGAAATATTTCTTTTCAGAACACACACTGGGTGAGAGGGAAAAAATAAGATACCAGAATCTACAGGAATCTGCTCAACTTAGGTGTTAACTTGCCTACTGAAAACAGAGAACACGGCCTAATGAATTCAGAAAGCCTAAATTTATATATGTAACAGGGAAAGAAGAGCTCATCTTTTTACCATCCCAATCTTCTCCAGGCTTGATTTATCTCGGCACTCATATGCTGGAACGCTTCATACTGTACCAGGTTGCATATGCTTGCACACTAATTCTCAATTGCCGTATGCAGTTTGTGACAACCATCTGCTTCGACCTCCCTTTGAGTTCTTTCTCCCACTCAGCCCAGCTGAAGTAAAAATATGGACAGAAACAACTTCTGCAGGGAAATGAAAAGTTAACAGGAGAGTTAAAGTTACACTGTGAATCCGCCTTTCTCATGGATGTGCTCCTGCCGTTTAGGCTTCACTTATGAAATATTTCTGAAGTGCAAAGCCTGACACTCCGTCAAAAGCTGCAGAAAATGCCGTGCTTCCACTGACAGCCTTGGCTGTGAAGGAAAGGTAATCATGAAATACGTACATCTAGTGCACATGCGGACATCAGAGCCACCAGTCCCGCTCCAGCAACCTAGACGTATGTAGCACCTTGTCACGTATCAGAGGGAGCCAGGGAGAGGATGAAGAAGGAATGAGGCAAACATATTTGAAAATGCCTGGGAAAAAGCAATACCACATTTTGGAGTCTGACTTGTAAAGAAGGGTTGTTATAGTTTCCTAAAAGTTATTGAATTAGAAAACAGGAGAAAGAGCCTCTCTAACTACGGAGCTCCTCAGATCTTTTGCATGAAATCTTGAAAAGAGAGTAAAGTCTCTGAGAGTTTTTTAAAAATGTTAGGTTTGTATCTTCATGAATTAGGTTTATTTCCTTGTGTTTGAAAGGTAAATTTAGGGAGTCAACAAGGAGTGCTTGAGATGGAATCCACTGTATTTACTGTACTTCTTAAAATCAAAGGCCCATTGACTGTATCAGAGAAGGACTTATCTCACAAATGCTTAAGTGCAAAGAAATGATTCTTAAAATTAGAGAAAAACCACACCCATATTCTCATCTCCAAGTCGATCCAAGTTTGGAGCCTAGATATTTCATACCACGGCCATGTCATAGAAAAATACCCTTTGGACCCTGAAAAGAATGAATGATAGAGAAGACTTATGGAAAAGGAGGAGGAAAGGAATGAGAAGAGATGACAGTGATGAAAAAAATATTAGCCATCTGCAAAAAACAATAGAAGAAAAATCTGAAAAATTACTGTAACATGAATATTCAGAGGATCCCATACTAGTCTCCATCTTTCTAAATCCTTAATATTTCCTCCAGAAAAGTGTATGTGAAAATCAAATGAAACTAGTAGATAGAGAAAAAATGTCCTAGATGTAGTTCTGATAAGTTTCAGATGAAATTAGATTTAAAGTCTGGTGAATCATTACTAAAATGGGCACCACACAAGTTCAGTGTGTTCTCTTAGAGTCTGAACTGCCAGATTCTGTCTAATTATAATTGATAATTCTAAAAGCCACAGTCGCACAAACATTATCTGTTACATTTACCTTTTTCTTTGAGTTTGAATGGTTTATAAGAACAACTTTAGTATATATCAGAACCAGGTTGCAGAGCTGGCATGCAGAACCTTGAAACTATAGAGGGGATTTAAAATTTTGGGGCAAGTTCACAGGTAATGGCTAGTGATTAATTGTGTGAATTTTAAAATCATGGAATTTAGAATCAGACAGAGTATGTTAAAATTCAGCTGTTATTGTGATTCTGGCATTATTAGTTTATGAATCTGAGCCTCAGTTTCTTTGTTAGTGGACTAAGCATAGCACATTTCTTCTTAGGAAAAAATGGCAAAGTGCATAAAAAGTACTTAGCACAAGGCATAGTATATGACAAATGTAAATGGTAGTTACTCTTACCAGTAAAAGTTCCAAGAGGAGGGAGTAAGAGATGCTGGGCAGTCACTTGGACTATTGTGGTGGGCCAGGCACTGAATTCTCTCATGTGCAAGTAGGAATATGATGTGGTAGATTTGGTCAGTCAACTAAAATATAACCATCTTTTATCATCATATGATAGCAAAAATTATATATGGGGATTGTACAGGCTACTAATTTTTTTGACTGGTACTCGATGGAATCCATAGCACATTGCTCCATTTCTGGAAATATAGTTGCTTTTCTCCCAGCATGGACTCCTTTATTCTATGAAATATGAGTTTCTGTTATCTTTTGTTGATTACTATTTGAGGTCAGTTTGAAACACGTGGGATGAAATGTGTGTATGGCATGCATATATTACAGAAGTAATAGGTGA
The DNA here is from genome assembly GCA_004027205.1 of Ctenodactylus gundi. Classification (NCBI taxonomy): domain Eukaryota; kingdom Metazoa; phylum Chordata; class Mammalia; order Rodentia; family Ctenodactylidae; genus Ctenodactylus; species Ctenodactylus gundi. Next base: position 130,944 of record PVKB01004467.1, read on the forward strand.
TATATTTCTTAATATTTAAAAATCTGTTGCAATTGTGATCTTCAATGGTGACTTCCAGATTTGTTTCTCTTAGTCTCTTCCAGAAGTTGAAAGACTTGATAGTCTCTCTCTCTCTCTCTCTCTCTCTCTCTCTCTCTCTCTCTCTCTCTCTCTGTCTTTTCCAGCTTACTGGTTTCATCTACATTGATTTGTGTAATATGGCAAGTGTTTTAGATGCCAGATGCCTAAAACACATAGGTTAAAAGCAGGTCAATTTCAATACAAGTCTATCATTTCACAGTTTAATGAATATATTTACAAATTCCATAGTAACAGGCTTGCTGTCATAAACACAGTGAAATTTTCATCCTCAACATGTAATTCAGTAAAAAATGAAAATTTTTTTCTAATCCTGTGTATCTGTCAGCCACAGATAAGGCCCACCACCTGGTTAAAGGGCTTACAAAAGTTTGAAGTGGAGGACTAGGAGGGATAGCTTGATGTTTTTGTTAATGTTTACAGAAGTCTTCCTACTAGAGCCAAGGCTGGCAAAGTCAACAAGAAACAGCAGGGCTTAAATAGCTCACTATTACTCCTAGCAGGGTTCTTGTCAGTCATCTATATTCACTGCATACCTATTGTGTGCAAAATGCATCTTTTTCACTTGCCAATTCAGCACTGAGAGGTTGGTTTAGCTCTTTTTGTCTTTATGACCTGCAGACTGGTAACAGCCTTTCTAGCAGTGTGTTCATTTTAACAATAATTTATTCCAATAAAAAAGGTGGATGTTCTCTAGATATGGCCACCGTATGCCCTGAATTTTCTGGGATAATCCTGATTTCATGTAACTTTATTTTCATTCTAATAAAGGAAATTAGTGAAAGACATAATGAAATGTGATTTCAATGTTTTATGTTATTCTGAGATTTTATGTAATGAATTGGTGAGTCGGAAAAAATATTTTGCTAGATTATATTCATGGATGTCTGGTTTAGAAAATATAGTTACCGAGTAGACTGCCATGTTCCTTACAAAGGGATCTTATATTTTATGTTTTGCACAAAAAGCGTGACATTTCAGAAATGTGTGCCATTTCCTGTGCACTTCTTTAGCACCATGGATGTTGTCACAAGCTCTTATTTCTTCCCTCAAGGACATTAATGATTACATCCTGATATAGTGTATATTGTACATATGTTAGGAATTGTTAAGTGTCTGAGGTGGCAGAAACTCTGTCTCAAGCTGACATAAACAAGAGATTTATTATGTTGCATACTTGGAAAGGCTAGTCAGGGTAGCTATAATTCACTTGGAGGCACATGGATATTATCAAGAACAGGTTTGGTTTCACTTCTTTATCTCTTATGTTGACTTGATCTGAAGACTCCACACATGGCTTCCTCCCATCCTGCAGGTACTTTCATGGTCTCACAATGACCCCAACATTTCCAAATTCTACATCTTCACATTTTATTAGCAAGGAAGGTTTCTTCTGGTAGCTTTCATGAGAGAGAGACACTTTTCATTCCCCAAAATCTTAAATATTTGCTCTGCTTCACTGACTCTTTGGTGTGAGTGCCCTTTCTTCAACCGGTTTCTTGAGGTTTGAGCCAATCAAGTCTCATTTTAATTTTTGGGAGTAGGTCCACTTGTACCTGCTACATCAGGTGATTAAAAATAGTACTTCTAAAGCAAAATTTGGGTTCTTTTACCAGGAGATGGGTGGGATGGTGGAAAAAATGAAATGACAAATGTCTGCCACAACTTTCCTAAAAGAGCCCACCATGTATAAGCAGCCATATCATGTTGAGCTTTAAGTGTTTGAGTGATCAATTATTACCTGAAAGTTTCCTCTCCAAGGCCAAGAACACAGCTCATGTGATGAAACTTCATTCTTCAACAAATTGCTACCCAGAGACCTCAGTTTTACTTGTAAGTCATCAAAATTCTGAATCTAAGGTCTGGAAATTCCAAGCAGACAGAAAAAAGAAGTATAATAATATCAGCTTTGATTTTTAAAAGCCAGAGATGTATGAGGATTCCAAAGTTTCTTAGGTTACTGAACAGAGAAGAACATTCTAGAATTATGGATCAAAGGCGATAGCAACACTGAATCATGTCTCACACTTGATTATTATTAAGTATCACTTGGTGAAGCTTTTTTAAAGCACAGATGCTGATGTGCTGCCCCAAACCCTCTGAATCTTCATGTTCCTGAGAAGGGCTTAGTAGCCTGTATTTTCAAAAACAGGCAGATTGGTGAAATGTTCATTATTTAGTCTACATTTTTCTGTTACCTTTGCATGTCTACTATAAAAGTCATATGAGTTTATGCAGGACTGAGAAGGTACCACTCTGAATTGACTCGTACATTTAACTAATAGTTTTTTTTACTTTAATTTTGTTCTAGATATGGCATTTCTATAGACATAACATGAAATTTCATTGTTATTTTAATTTAAATTTCTGTAACAGCCAAGGTACTGAACATTTTTTCATATGTCAGTTGTTTGTGTTTCTTTTTATCTGAGAACTGTCTATTAATTTTAGTTGTCCATTTTTGTTCAGTCTTTTATTTTGGAGAGCCTAATTTTTTCCAGTTCTTTGTATATTCTAGATAATGGCCTTCTGGCTGCCTGGCAAAGATGGGAAGGTGTGATTTAATGATTCTCAAATATGGAAAAGGCTACTCTGTATGTAAGAAGAAGTGTAGGAATTGCTAAAATTTTAAAACCATATTTAGTTTCTGTTGCATGAGAGAGCAAATGCATTCAATGCGTGAGTTGAGTGCTTGCCGCCGACACCTGTGTCATCGAGTGAAAGTGCTTGCTTGTACTCTGTGTGCACCTTTGCTTGTGCACTTTGCATCTTCCTGAATAGATGGGCCTTGCTTCTCACACCCAACTTCATCTGTGAGCTATCATCATCATAGGGAAATCAGTTGGCTCAAACTGGCATCAAAAATATGACAAAAGGCGCTCGATGTGTGAGATATGATACAGACTCACACATAACTTAGGTTCCACTTTTTGGACAAATTTCTTCTCACCCAATGAGTGTGCTTCTCTAGTATGGACTGTGTGTGCTTTTTGTACATAAATTATTTTCTCCCGTTTTTTATTTTAATCTTTTCCCTGTTCTCACATCTTCATGTTCACAGCTTTAGATGAGATTTTTTTTTTTCTGGTGATGGTGCTTCTACTTGTAGGTAATAGTTTTTGTTAATCTGTTTGCTTGTTATTTCCCTTGGCATTCATTACAATTTTTGTAACTATTATTATTAATCTATTTGACTTAATTATTAGGCTTAAAAGTTACTTAGAGAATTAGAACAAGATATAGGATGATGATGCCTTTCTCTGAAGAGGGCATCATGAATTAAACTCTGTGCACCAATATTTCAAATACTGAAACCCTCAGTACTTTAGAGAAGGAATTTGATTGGAAACAGGTTCATTGCAGGTGTTTGGTTAAGATAAGTGCATCCTGGAGTAACACAGACACTTAATTCAATATGACCGGTGTCTACAAAAAGCAAAACATTGGGCAAAGACACACACACCTACGGAGGTCACGTGCTAGCCAGATATGAGTTATGCTGGCCATAATTCAGGAACTAGGAGACAGGCATGAACAGCACCTGTCGTTGCCTTCAGAGGGCACATAGCCCTGCTAACACCTTGATCTTGGACTTGGAGCCTTCAGAATTGTGGGACAATAGGGTTGACTTGTCAAGCCACCCCCTTCATGGTTCTTTGCTATGGTAGCCCCAAGAAACTAGTAGACAGAGGTTTTGTTTCCTTCCACTTCCAGTAGGCATAGAGAACCCTGCACCTCTGTTCAGCAAGTAAATCTTCTGCTTGCAAATTGATCTGCTTACGGATGTTCAGTCTCTCCTGCTCTCTTCAACAACTCTGTAGGGAGAGACAGTTACTGACTCAGTAATCAAAGACAACAGAATTCAGGGGCAAGAGACCAAAAAAACCCAACAGCAATGGAATTCAAGAATGCATTTACAGGAAATCCCTTTGTCTTGAGATTTAGCACTGATCTCTTGCGGACACATTTTGCATGTCTTTGCAATCTGAGAATATTAGCCAGTGTCTTCAACTGTGTACTACTCAGCCTAAAATATGCTTTGATAAGAAGGCCGAGATATATTTATAGTTTGATAAGTCAAGTAGCACAGTTTTTTAAAGGCAAGTCATTTGAAAGAAGCTTTCAGTATGCTTTCTCCAGCCAATTAAGTGTATTTAAAAATAGTTCTTTTTGTTAGCTCAACATTGATTTTTAAAAAGGGAGTGGATAAGCTTAAAAGAAGATTAATCAAAAGGAAAATAATCCTTAATACAATTAAACAATTTATTGATTGAAATTTAATTACATTTTGCCCCCAAAAGTATTCATCTTATTATATCTAGTTATAAGACATAACAATTAGGTCCAGCTTGGGGAATTGGTGCACATACATATGTCAACTTCATTCTTAATTTCCTTCCCCTTTTACTAGTCTCTCCCCTCCTTCCCCAGATCCCCTTTCCATCTCTGCAAAATCCATTTTCTTATTTGCTTACTATCATCTTTATTTGGCTCCTTTACTTATTTATACTTTGGGTTTCTCATATTAGAGAAATCATGTGGTATTTAAGCTTCTGGAACTGATTCATTTCACTAAGTGTAATGGTCTCAGGTGTATCCATTTTTCCACAAATGACTCAAATTTATCTTTTCTGTGGCAGAGTAATACTCTGTTGTGTATACATTCCACACACTTTTTTTTTCTTTTTTTTTCACCCCTCGATTTTTTTTTTTTTTTTTTTTTGAAACAGGGCCTCTTTCTATGGCCCAGTCTGATCCTGAACTCACTATGGAGCCCAGGCTAGCCTTGGTTGAACTCACTACAGTTCTCCTGTCTCAACATCCTGAGTGCTGGGATTATAGGCATGCACCACCACGCCCAGTTTGTGTGGTGCTGGGGAATAGAACCCGGGTACTTAGCGCTTGACTTAGCACTTGCTGGGCAAGCTCTTTAACCACTGAGCCATTCCTTCAGCACCCATACCACATTTTCTTTACCATTCGTCTGTTAATAGACATAGCCACAGCTTCTAGAAATTAGCTGTCATGAGCGTGCTGCTATAAATCTGGGTCTGCATGTATCACCATTATATGATACCTTTAACTGTTTCAGAAAAATACCCAGAAGAGGCATAGCTGCATCAAATGGAAGATTTATTTTTGGTTTTCTTAAGAATTTCCATAGTGGTTGTACCTGGTCATAAACGCACAATGTTAAAGGGTTCCTTTTTCTAAATAACGTTGCCAGCATTTATTGAGTTTTGAAGTCTCATTAACATCCATTCTTACTGGAGTAAGATAGAATCTTGCTGTTGTTTGGATTTGCATTTCTCTGATGGGTAAAGATGTTGGACATTTTTTCATGTGTCTATTGACCATGTGTATTTCTTTTTCTGAGAACTGTCTACCCATTTCAACTGCCCATTTTTTGATTGGATCTTTTATTTCAAAGAATCTAATTGTTTTTCAGTTCTTTGTACATTCCAGCCCTCTGTCTGAGGAGTGGCTGGAAAAGCTTTCCTTTCCCATCTTTTGAGTTCTTCTTTCTCTCTGTTGAGTAATTCCTTTGCTTGCAGAGCTTCTCGCTTTGATATAATCCCATTTGTTGATTCTTCATGTTATTTAATATACAATAGATTTTCGTTGAGAAAGTCCTTGTCTGTATGTATGTCTTCAAGGGTTTTACCTATTTTATTTTCCTCGAGGTTCAGTGTATTCATTGTCATATGTAGGTAGGTGTTTGTTGTATTTTGGTTTGATTTTAGTAGATGGTGAAAAATGTGGGTCTAGTTTAATTCTTTTGCACGCGGATACCAGTTTTCCTCGCACCGTTCGTCTAAAAGGCTATTTTCCCCCTATGTATATTTTTGACTCCTTTCAAAAGTTAGATGGTGGAAGGTGCTCAAGTTGTCTCTGCATCTCCAGTTCTGCAACTTACATTTTTAAACTAGCCTTAACTTTATCCAGGCTTGAGCAGAACTCATCTTTAAATTTTTCTCACTTTTCTTCATCATCTGGTTAATGCACTGGTTACTTTTTTCTACATTTCATGAACTTTCGATCTCCATTCATAGAGATCTGTTTGTTTAATTCTTGAACTAAAAGGAGAAAAATTATGTTATATCTGCACATATTCTTTTATAGTACACAATTTCCTTTCTGTCTTTCCTTTTCTTTTTTCTTTCTTCCTCTGTCCTTATCTTTTTCTTTTTCTCTTTGCAGACAGGGTCTCTGTAGTCCAAGCTGATCCTGAACTTGCTATGGAGCCTAGGCTGGCCTCGACCTCATAGCAATTCTCCTGCCTCAGCCTGACTACCACTTCCAGCTATTATGTGGTGCTGGGGAACCAGCATTGGGCCCTCACACTTCCTAAGCAAGTATTTTAGGCAGTAAACAATATGTCCAGCCCATACAATGTACTTTATATATCAAAAGCTTCAGTAAACCATCTGGTCTTACACAGTCTACTAAATGAAGACAACTCTTCATTTATTCCATGTCAGTCTGAGGACCATTGGCACAAAGTCACAGTTGCTCTTCCAGCAACTTGCTTATCTTTCTGTTTAGCAGTGAAGCACTTTCTACAAAGTCGTTTGTCCTCAAAAGTGTTGAGGGAGAAATACTTGTAATACTTGTAATTGTGTAACTTAATACCATGCAAACAACTACCAAGCACACAAAGGTAAAAGAACTGTTCCCATAAGACCTAACACCGATCTTTGAAAACACCCAGAGAGAAATCACATCAATAGTTAATTTCAAATCGGTTGCAGGATAATCACACAAAAAAAACTTGAAACATATGAAAGAATTCTACACAGGTTGCTTTCCAAATGCCCTTAAATTATTTTCTTTCTTTAAAGGCACAAGCTAGAAATCATAGACAGTGAAACTTGCAAATGAGTCATCAAAGTGCAGTCAATGTGCAAGTTGCTCAGAATCACATTCCCCTTCATCCTAGCTCCTGTAAATGATCACATCTTTATACTCAGAACTGAGGAACATATCACTTCACATACAAAGGGGGGTGGGGGATTTCAGATGTGATTAAGTGAAAGATTTGACTTGGGGAGAATATTCTGGATTATCCTGTTGGACTCAACATGATCTCAAGGGTCATTGGATGTGCAAGAAAAGACAATGAGAGTCAGCGAAAGATATACAAAAATGACAGCAGAGTCCAGAAAAGCATCATACATACTTGCTTTGAAGCCATGATCCAAGGGACAAGGATGGCTTCTAGAAGCTGGGAAAGGCAAGGAAATATGTTCTTCTTGATAAGAAGGAGTTCAGCTCTGACAATACTTTGGTTTCAGCCCCGTGAGACATGTCTTGGACATTTGACCTCCCAAACAGCAAAATTTTATTTTTATACTGTAAAATGCCACCATGTTTATGGTAATTTGTTATAGCAGCAATAGAAAATTCATACAAAAATTTTAAAAAGTCTTGTTGACAACATATTAATAGGGGAGAATAACTACACAATCATGAGTTTTAAAACTAAAATAAATATTTTTCTCTGTTTGTTGGTTTTCTTTTTACAATGTTGATAGTTTTCTTTGCTGTGCAGAAACTTTAATTTGAAATGATTCCATTTGTTAATAATGGGGATAATTTCTTTTGCTTTTGGTGTCTTGTCAAGGAAGTTTTTGCCTACCCCTATGTCTTTTAGATATTTGCCTAATTTGTCTTCTGGAAGGTTCAGTGTTTCACTTTTAATGTCTAGGTCTTTGATCCACTTTGATTCACCACTAACATCTCAGATAGGAAGCTCACAACTAGAACATACAGGTTGCTGAAGAAAAGTAAGCCTACCAAAATAAAGGATCCTATTGAAAAGTGGGCAAATGAAATGAAGAGGCAGTTCACTCACGAAGAAGTACAAAAGGCCAATAGATACACGAAAAGATGCTCAACATCTCTAGCCATAAGAGAAATGCAAATCAAAACAACGCTAAGATACCATCTCACTCCAGAGAGAATGGCCTACCTCAACAAGTCAAATAGTAGTCAGTGCTGGGGAGTCTGTGGGGAGAAAGGAACCCTCCTGCACTGCTGGTGGGAATGCAAATACATACAACCACTCTGGAAAGCAGTATGGAGATCTCTCAAAAGAATGGAAATAAATATCCCTTTCGATCCAGCCACACCCCTCCTGGGATATTTTCAAAAGAGGCCAAAACAACACATAACAGAAATATATGTATACCCATATTCATAGCCGCACGACTAACAATAGCTAAAATATGGAAGTCACCAAAATAACTTTCAACAGATTAGTGGACACAAACTTTGATATTTATACACAATGGAATAGTATGCATCTATAAAGTCCAACAGCATGGAGGCTTTTGCAGGCAAAAGGAAGAAACTTGAGAACATCATGCTTAGTGATGTGAGTCAGAAGCAGAAGGGGAAACATCGAATGGTCTCTCTGATGTGAGAGACCCAGATCACAACTATCTCATGGAACTTAAAACAAAAAACAAAGTGAAACAGGGGGGCAGGGTGGGGAGGGATGGAGAGGTTTGTAGAGGGAAGGACAAAAGGAGAGTGGGAAAGTCCTTGTCACCTTGACAAGATACATATGTGCACAAAATGTTCAACTGCATTGTAAACCTTAAATTTTTCACTTATACATATCAATAAAATGGGAAAAATAAAACTAGAATAAAACATGACCATTGGCTTGTATAATTGTTAAAATTATGTTCATTTATCTAACTTTTAATTAGTTGATCAACAATAGAGGGCAACTGCTTGATCAAGTGGGCTACTACCCTGTATTGTATTCCATTTCACCTACAGGGGTTGCATGCAATTTGTTTAGCACTAATGTTCGAAATTCAAGTCTGTCTGTGGCTTTGCAATACAGAAAAAGAAAGATAATTTACTCCTTAATGATTTTTATTTATGAAAATGAGGATCCTGGATTGAACTCATAAATAATTTTATGCTAGACAAATCTACTGCTTTTAAGTTTTCACGTAATAATCTACCTTATTTTCTTTTACCTGTTTAATTTGCATTTGAAACCCTTGGGCATACCTGTCGTTTATCTCTGATTTAACTTGAAAGTAATATTAGTGTGCTTCCCAGCTGTTGGCTTCGCTTTGCCAGGGACTTTCGGGTTGAATATATGAAAAGTGCTGGAGTCAGGAGATCAGGGTTTCAGATCTGACTGACATCAACTAGCTGGGTGTCCTTTGACAACTCTTATAATCTCTTTAGGTCTTAGTTTCCTCATTTATAAATTATGACAATGGAGTCAATAGTCTTTAAGGTTCTTTTTAGCTCTGAAATTTTATGATTCCATAATTCTAATTCCAGGAAAATTTGATTCTAAAGAATTTTAAATTTCTCTTCAATGAGGAATGACAATTTTTTTTTTTTTTGCTATTAGGATGTTTATTCATGTTTTCTATTGTCCTTGTGTGTTCCTTTTATAGAAAGTTCAAAGTGTCTAAGTCCTATAACTTTTCATACAACTAGTAAAATTCCACACACATTACTTTTTTGTGATGATTCTGATTCAACAATGGATCTATATATATACATCCTGAAAACAGGGAGTACCTTCTCTGTCATGGCCATTGAGTAGGATGCTAGTGAGAATTCCAGTACCTCCCATGTTAGGAGAAATCAGACTTGAAGGTGAATGAATGAAAATACCATGTGAAGCACTGTAACAAGTTAAATACAGAATACACACAAGTTAAAAAAGTCGAAGCTCACCTCAGTGATATCTGAGTCTTTTAAGCAGTGTTGATGTGTGAAGTGAATCGTGAAGCTCTAACAAAGAAGTTAGAAAGGAGCATTCTATGTAGAGAAAACATGCTGTTCCAAAAACAGGGATGTAAAA